>CABHPQ010158908.1:0-40756 GCA_902168405.1 Peromyscus aztecus
CTCTATGAGTTCAAGAGCAGCCAAGACCATAGAATGAGATCCTGTCTCAAAAACAAGCAAACAAATCTATAGAAAATGTGGTAAAGTGGGTGGTGTTTTAAAAAAGAAAACTGTCTGGTCACTTTGCATTTTTTTTTTCAGCAATGCTGATCAAAGCCAAAGCCTTGCACATGTGGCCCAGTGCCTACTACAGAACTGCATCCCCAGCCCTGTCCTTAATTCCCTCATCGCTTGGTGGATGGCACTTACTGCTCACCTATCATGTTAGTGCCAGGACCAAATTATAGATGCAAAGCACAGTCAAAAGAGCCATTGACGCTGAAGCTGTCTGGGTCAGCTCCTTTACCGACACGCAGCCTGTTCTGTCCTTCGTACCTCATTCAGTTAGCTTGCTTACTCCACATGCACGGCACGTAAGAGCAAGTATCATCTCATCCAAGGGTGCCGAGATCAGCAAGTCTCCCTGGCCTGCTTGCTGTTCATTACATTTTTGCTGTTCCCTGATTCTGTACCTATTTGATGGCACCATGGTGCTCAAGGTTACCATCATCCATTCAAAATACCACATAGGTCCTCCCATACCTAAAAGGAGCCACACGAACAATGAAGGACGTCATTTGACCTCTCTCCTCTCTCTTTCTCACTCTCACACACACAGAGCAATTTTAAAAAATTGATTAATCTTACAGTATATGGGTGTTTTGCCTGCATGTATGTCTGTGCACCACGTGCATATATATGTACTAACCACAAAGGCCAGAAGAGGGTGTCAGAAACCTTGGAACTGGAGCTATAGAAGATTGTGAGATGCCATGTGGGTGCTGGGAATTGATCCCTAGTCCTCTGGAAAAGCAGCCAGTGCTCTTAACTTCTGAGTCATCTCTCCAGTCCCCAGGCATTATATATTAAAGGGGAAAGAGAAGGAGAAGGAGAAAGAGGGGGAGGGGGAGGAAGCGGAGGGGGAGGAGAGGAAGAAGGGCACATTCCAAGAGTGGTCAGAGCCCAGTGTTTGTACTTCTAGAATGCTTGAAAGTTTCTCTGTAAGGGAGAGTATACCTTTCCTCCAGGAGCTGAGGTTAGAGTAGCATGTAACCAGTCCCTCATTGCCTAGGCTGACCCATAAAACAAGCTGCACACGCGTGTTGTGGAGACTTGAACTAGACTAGTCTATTGCCCACTTCCTAATTTTTTACACACATGCTCTCACATACTCATTTATCCCGACTCGGATTTGTTTAATTAGAGAGTAGAAAATTAAGGAAAACCAGTAACTTAGAGACTAAACACAACTAGTGTTTCTGGGTGGAAAGAATGGAGGATTAGGGAGAGGTAGGCAGTATTTTTCCTTGACTGTGTAATCAAATCATATTAATGCAACTTGGACCAAACTTACTTTCTGCTCATGAGTAATAACAAAGCAGGCATTTCAAATCAGTGCTGAGTTAATGTTTTTAGAGCAATTATTTAATTTTCAAAGCCCAATTATCTGTCAAGTAAATCACCAATTTCCAGTTCATTCTTATTTAATATAAAAAAATCTAATTAGTATAAAGCTACTTCACAGCTGCCTTCAAATTAAACTGTAGTTGAGAGCATGCAGCCTCGGGGGTTTGCCTTGGCATTTTCAAATCAAACGTGTTTTCTCAAACGTAAAATAATAATGCCAAA
Source organism: Peromyscus aztecus (assembly GCA_902168405.1). Classification (NCBI taxonomy): domain Eukaryota; kingdom Metazoa; phylum Chordata; class Mammalia; order Rodentia; family Cricetidae; genus Peromyscus; species Peromyscus aztecus. The sequence goes on from CABHPQ010158908.1 coordinate 1,669, forward strand.
AGTTACATTTTATTTTGAAGTTTAAAACTGGGCTTTGTAACTTCAGAATTTAACTTGTAATATATGCTTCCAAACACAGGATTGGCTGCAGAGGAATCATAAAACAAGTATATTGTCTCAACCCACTTTTGATTATCAAATCATGAGAATTGTAAGAATAACCAGCTTGGCTACTAATACACTTCAGTAAAGCATTGTTCTTCCTTGCTTTGAGTAGCACGCTGGAGCCTTTTCTTCTATTATATTCTCTCAACTAATTTTTGTTTGTATACAATATAAGGCTTTTTTTATGACATCCTCATACATACTTATCACTGTACTTTACTCATATTCACTCACCCATTACCCCTTTTCTTCTGTGTTCCCCAAATAGTCTCCCTTCGGCTTCCATATCAGATAGGTAGAGATCTGCCTCAAAATAAAACCTATTTGTCTTTCTCCCATTACCCTCTCTTGCCCCCCCATCTCCCCTTAAACACTTTCTCCTACCTACATAGTTCCCCTTCAACTCTCATGTCATTTATTTAAAAATCTGCATTCCATATATAATAGAAAAATGTTTGTCTTTCTGGATCTGGCTTGCTTCATTTAACACAGTGATCTCCAGTCCTCTCATTTTTGTGGGAATGTCATAATTTTATTCTTTACTGCAGAATAAAACATTGTGTGTGTGCACATGAGTGTGTGTGCACCTGTGTGTGCATTTCTTTATCCATTGATTGGATCTAGACTGGCTCCCAAGGTTTATTCCTAGAAATTTTATGCTTTTTAAAATGTTTTGTGTGTCTGAGTGTTTTGCCTGCATGTATATCTGTGCACCACAAGCATGCCTGGTGCTGAGAAAGTGGTGGGCCTCCATTTGGGTGTTGGGAATTGAACCCTGGGCCCTTTGCAAGAACAGCAAGCACTCTTAACCACTTAGCCATCTCTCCAGCCAGGTACTTTGTTTTTTGAAGCTATTGTAGATGAGATTTTTTTTTTTTTTCAACCTGGAACTTCTTAGAAAATTTTATCACTGATATAAAGAAAAATTTCTAAGTTTTTAATGCTGACTTGTATTCTGATCCTTTGCGGAAAGCATTTATCAGCTCTAGGAGTTTTCTGGTGAAATGCTCTCAATTTTTCTCCCATTCAATATGGTGTAGGATATAGGTTGGCATAATATAGCCTTTTCAAGGGAGGGGCAGGTCTCACTTTGTAGCCCTGGCTGGCCTGGGACTCCTCCCTGTGTAAAAAGGCTGCTGTCAATCTGCAGAGATCTGCTTGTCTTTGCCTCTTGGGTACTAGAATTAAAGGTGTGTGCCACCACAACGGGCCAGTATAGCCTTTTAAAAAATCAAATTTCTTCTTTGACAATTTCACACACACACACACACACAAATTATTACTATTACCACCTTATCTCCATTCCACCCCTATTACCTACCCTCCTCTTCCCTATGAGTCTGTTTAGAGGTATATTCCTTCTATTCCTACTTCCATGTGGAATTTTTATCACAAAGGGATGTTTAATTTCGTCAAAACCCTTGTCTCTATTGACATGATCATGTGGTTTCTGCCCATGAGTCTGTGTTACATGTACTGATTTGTGTGTTGAATCATCCTTAGTAATGAGAATGGGTTATTGAAGTTGCCCACTATTACTGTAACTGGACAGATCTGCCTTTTATAGCTAAGAGTGGTTGCTATGCTTTTGTGAACTTGAGTACACCATTATTTCATGATGAATTACTCCTGTCAGTAAAATGCAGTGACATTCTTTTATCTTACCATTTTGCTTGAGGTCTACCTTACCAGAGTTCATTATAACTTTGGCTTGGTACACCAACTAACATCATTTGACTCTCTTTGTGCATGTCTGCCAGAGAGGTGTTTTTCTTATAGACAACAAATAGTTAGATCTTGTTTTTCAGCCCAATAGCTAGGTCTTTTTAATGACAGTGTACATTCTGAGTTGTTGAGAGGGACAGGCTGGTTCCTGTACTTTTGTGTTTCCCTGTTTGGTTCAATCAGTGTTTGTTCTTTTATTATCTCTCTTTCCTTATTAGTATTAGGGTTTTCTGAGTTGAACACACCCGATTCTTCACTAGCTTTTTTGTTCATCTACTCCTCTCATGAAATTTATTCTTTTCTGTACTCTAACGATTGTGATTTTCTTCCTCTGTGTGGATTCCTTTAATATCTCCTGCAGTGCTGGCTTGGCCGTCATGAGTTTGGTTAGTTTGTGCCTGTCTTGAAATGCTTGTTAATTTCTCTGTTAATCTTAGAAGATAATTTTACTAGATATTTGTCTGGCAATTATTCACAATCAGGGCTTGAACTCTCATACCATCCTTTCTTGGTTTTCAGAATCTCTACTAAGGTCTCTTACAGATTTGCCTCTGAGAGTTGGTGTTTCTTCGTTTTGTAAGTCTTGGCATTTTGGTGATATACACACATACAGGTAGGCAAGACGATTATATACATAAAAATAATAAAATAAACCTTAAAAATTAAAGTAAATAAAAGACATATCTCTTTATTAGTCTTAGAAAATAAAATCATTTGAAACCTTTGCTTGAGTTAGCCAAGAAAAGACTCAAAATTAAGAAAAAAAGAACATGGGAGGTTTGGGGCTGGAGAGATAGCTCAGAGGTTAAGAGGACAGGCTCCTCCTCCAGAGGTCCTGAGTTCAGTTCCTGGCAACCACATGGTGGCTCACACCCACCTATAATGAGATCTGTTGCCCTCTTCTGGCGGGCAGGGACACATGCAGGCAGAACACTGTATATATAATAAATAAATAAATCTTTTTTAAAAAATGGGAGGTTTGAACAGCAAAGCTCAGGAATTCATTTTAAATATTAGTTGTTATATTACACAGCCCACAGGCAAAGCACAGTTCTATAATACTTGCTTCAAATATTCCTCATACATTATAAAGACACATGGGGAATCTTATCTTTTACTTCGCAGAGCACTTAAAAAGAGTAACTCCTGGGTTGGAGATAGCTCAGCAGGCAAAAACACTTGCTGAACAAGCATGAAGACCAGAATTTGGATACCAGCATCTACAAGACAGGTTAGGTGACCTCCCATATGCTGTCACTCAGATCTGAGAAAGACAAAGAGTAGCAGGAGAGTCAACCTAGTCAAAAAACCATGAGCTCTAGGTTCAGAGACCTTATTTCTTTTCCTTTCCTTTTCTTTTTTTTAAAGATTTATTTATTACATACACAGTGTTCTGCCTGCATGTGTCCCTGCAGGCCAGATGAGGGCACCAGATCTCATTACAGATGGTTGTGAGCCACCATGTAGTTGCTGGGAATTGAACTCAGGACCTCTGGAAGAGCAGCCAGTGCTCTTAACCCCTGAGCCATCTCTCCAGCCCAGAGACCGTATTTCAAAGGAATAATGTATGGAGTAATACCAGACACTTGCTGTCACCTGCCCCACTCACACATGTACACACACAAGCATGAGCATACTCACACACACACCCACACACACCCCCCACACACCCACACACACACAAATGAAAAAAGAGTAACTATGGTTGGATTTACTTTTTCTTTCACATATGAGTTCCACAGAGACAATTATCATTTTTAATGTAAATATCAACTACCATTTTTTGATTACATTAATTTATTTAGTATATGTGTGAGGGGTGGGCCCTGTGGACCATGGCACGTGTGGTCAGAGGATAAGCTGCAGGAGTCGGCTCTCCCTGCTGTGCGCCATGTGGGGATCCAGGACTAAACTCAGGGTTGTCAAGCTTGGTAGCAAAGTACCTCTACCCACTGCACCATCCTGCCAGCCCTAGACTGGTAAGATTTTATTACAAGGAAATTTAAAGAAACAATTTTCTGTGTTCTTGAAATAAATGCTAAAATAATTCTTAAATAAATACTAAATGACTTGGGTCCCTAAAATGTTTTATTTGCTAAAAATAAATACACTGATATCAATTATGATCAAGACTTTGCCATTTTTTTCCTTCTGTATATGAATACATTCCTTTATTAACAATGCCTAAAACTTACACGTATATATTTACAGAGTGACTATAAACACAGAAAGACTGGAGCAGTTTGTTAATGATAACCTGAATAGTGGATTTCTAGGTAATTTTGTTTTCTTTTATATAGCTTCTGTATTTTGTACATTTTTCTATTTTGTATATTATCCATTTATTCTACATATATACCAGTAAGTGCTGTGCAGATAAATGCACAGGAGGAGACCCGAGGAGAGCTGAAAGTGGCTCGTCCCGTCCACTCCCCGGATACTTACAGCACCTACTGTATGCGGCATAGTGCTGTGCCTCATCTTCTCTCTTGTATTTTTTATTTAAGTTTTTATTGTTAATGGTTTTAGTTTTTAAATGCTGGGACAGGACAATTCATGTATTTCAATCCCCATGTTCCAGTTCAGAAGAAACTGCAAGTGGTCATGACCAGCGCTGTGCTTCTGAGACCATCATGTATTTTTTATGCATACTGAATGCCTTCCTGATTCTTGTAAAATTTGTTTCCTTCACAAACAAGACATTTGTCTACCACACAAATATCTGCCTATCTGAATATAAAATGCAGAACTTTTTAGAACTATAAAAGAGCAAATTTTTATATGCACTTATTTGGCATGTTACTTATTTTTGTATTAGGGGCTTTAGAATAAAGAAAAATATTAAAACTATACAGTGTAAAAAGATTCTGAATTTACACCAATCCAACACTCCTGGCCATGCTTGGTTGTTGTTTCTGTTAATGAGATTTATCCTTAGACTTTTCTTTTTCCTTTTTCTTCTGTTTTTCTTCTGCTTGTTTTTCAAAATAATCTTTAAGAAGACGGTCTAGCTGTGGTTCACACTGGCTTGCGTGTTGCAATCCACCTTCCCTTCCTTAAAAGATACAGAACATAAGAACACTTCTTTACAGGAGTCTCCATGTTCTTGTGCCCCCGGATCTCCCAAGGGGACATGGGTCACAGCTATTCCTCACTAACCACACTAACCCCACAAAGTCAGTTCTAATTAAAAATGCTTGAAATAAGTACATTTTTATTTTACCTTCACAGTGTTGGATCACACGCCCCCATAGTCGATTTTTCCTCAAACAGGATAAACTTCCCACAATCAGCAAATGCCTCCTTCCTCTGGTCAATGCAACATTCATTCGCTTTTCTGAATCAATGAATCCTACTTGTCTTGTCCTCACACAGGACAGAATAATGATTTCCTTTTCAGCGCCCTGAAAGGCATCCACTGTGGACACCTGCACAGCTTTAATGTCAGGATGGCCAATGTCCACAGCACTGAGTAAATGGCAAATCTGTAGAGAAGTGCAGAGATCATGAAGAACTTAGTCCCCAAACTGGTCAACAATGCAACCATTGGGAGCAAACTACTTCAGGAGCAATTTTTATTTCTTTCTTACGACTCATATGAATTTAGGTAGAAAGCTTCTAAAATTAAAAATGACAGTATTATTTTTATTTATGAAGCATAATCAAGTGATGATTAACCTACTGCAGGGATTTTATTTTTATATGCTAATTTGAACTGAGAAGTAACTAATAATGAAAAAGAAAAAATACTAAGAGAGAAAAGACTATAAAAATCTACTTAGAAGTAACTGGCTCTTATGTACATTAATACCTGGTATCCATTCTTAATTTACTGATGAAATGTAATAATGTAAGAACATTTTGAAAAACAGTCTCCATTCCATCTGTCCCCAGACACAAAGCATACACCACATTTTCTTCCTCTAATCTGTTTATTTACATTTTGTCCCAACAGCTGTAAAGTGAATTTAATTAAACCTTGTTAGGTTTACATTGAGTTATGCAGAAAAAATCCAGGCCAGAAAATACATCAGAATGTTCTTTTGTAAGTACACAAATGACAGTCCCAAAGGTCTCAGGCACCAAAGTGAACTACTGCTAGTGTAACACCAAATATTATAATACAGACTATGATGTTTACTATGTGACAAATATCATCCTATGTAGCACACACCTTGTACATCTGCGACTTGTATAATGTTATCACCCCAATCATAGAGCCCGCTATTCCACTTACAAGCAGTGATTGGATTAGTTTGAGTGTAAAAGCAGCTTCTGCCACATTTTGAAAGCTGTTCTCGCTTTCAACCTAGAGTAAGAAACAGATCTGAAATTATCTTCCCAGAAAGGCTACAGAAAGACTGAGTAAAACCATACAAACAACAACAACATTAAACCAAGAAATTAAGTAGTGATTCCCATCAACACTGACGTCACTCACCTGCTCTGCTCCTGTTACATTATAGAAACACAGCGTGGGCAGCCACTCCAGTACAGGGCTCCTCTCTGTCTCTGAAATGCCATCCATGAGGTTTCCTTCATAAAACAGATCATTAGCTATGGCACTGATCACAGGGTGACAGCGGTACTGGGTTCTCAACAGAATGGGTTTGTAGCCCTAAGAAATTTAGATGGAGGAAAACAAAACGTTAAAACACAGCATTTCCTTTTTTCTAGAGAAAGAGAAACCATATTTAAAATGTTTTAGTGTTACATCACGCTCTTAGATAAATTACAACAATAAATGAACAAACTACAGATAAAATATTTAAAACACATTATGAAAAGTGTGTTCACAGACTATAAGACCACAAAATATAGAGTAAATCAAATCTTAATGTTTGTTCCCCCCACCACATTATGCTTTTATAATCTACTGGAGTCTGGCCTAATAATGAAGGTCTTTTAACATTAGGCAGGCCTGGAGTAGAAGCCTGTGATCTCAGCTCTAGGGCGGCTGAGGTGAGCAGGTCACAAGTCCAAGCTCTATCTGGACTACACAAGGAATTCAAGGCCAACTTAGTCAGACACTGTCTCAAAACACCAAGTGAAAAGAGGGCTGTGGTGGCTGCAGGTCACAAGTCCAAGCTCTATCTGGACTACACAAGGAATTCAAGGCTAACTTCGTCAGACACTGTCTCAAAACACCAAGTGAAAAGAGGGCCGTGGTGGCTGCCCACTGCCATGGTGCTGCCTGGTACACACCAGGCCCCACGTTCAATACCTGCTAGCACAGAAAGTTACGGACAGTCTGTTCACTGTCTTCCTTGCTAAAGCCACTGTTTGATTCAGAATATTCAAAGCAGCTCCAGCTCTCACTACTGTGTCCTTGCATCCAAGTCTCACCATTCCAGCAAGCTTCTGGAGCGCACTTGTCAGTCAAACTTTCCGGCTGTTATTAAAACATCTTGAGTAGGTGCAAAGACTACCAATAACAAACTTATATAGCAAGTGCAGAGTTAATGTCCTCATGAACAAAGCATCTTCTATGAGAAACATAAAAGACAATGAAGACATCAAGTCTCACTACTCTAAGGGGTACAGACTTGGTGAAGTTTCTAAGTCTAAATCAGCACACATGCAAAACCTAGGATGAAGCCGCAGGTATAAAAATACTGCAAGGACCATTACTTGTAATAGAAATAACTAGGATTTCAATGGTAGAGAGGTGACTAAATTATGTATAGCTACACAACGTAATATTCAGTGATTTCTGACAACACTGATGATCACAAACCAAGCCTTCCAGAAAGAAGACCAGAGGTTACCAGGTACAGGAGGGAAGGAGGAATGGGAAGTTGTTAATTAGTAAGTACAAATTTGCCATTTGGGATGATTTAAGACAAAACAAAACAGTGTGGGCTGGTGAGATGGCTCAGCGGGCAAACTTTAAAACCATGCTAAGTAAAAGACAGATATAAGATACATATTGTAGGATTCCATTAAGATAAAAACACAAAACAGATAAACCCATACAAGCAGACAACTGGTTGCCAGGGGCTGGAGGTAGGATGGTGTGGGGAGTAACTGCTGAACGGTATGAGGTTTCATTTGGAGGCAAAATTGTTCTACAAAGTGGTCTACAAAACAAACATTACCTCGATACTAAAAGCAGACCAGACCACCACAAAAAAAGAGAACTATACACCAATATCCCTGAAGAACACAGCTACAAAAATTCCCAATAAAATACACACAAAATAATTCAACTCCATTAGGGAGATCATATGCCATAACAAAGCTGGTTTCATCCCATGGTTGTAAGGATGACTGAACATATGTCAGTGAGGAAAAGCAATACAGTACAAACACAGACTTAGGAACAGAAATCATATGAGGCATTATGCTTCTTAGTTTTCGTCAACTTGACACAGGCAAGCTACAATCGTCTGGGAAAAAGAAACCTGAATTGAGAAAAATTCTCTATCAAATTGGCCTATAGGCAAGTTGTGGGGCATTTTCTTGATTAATGATAGATATAGATGTGTCACCCCGTGTATAATATAGCAGGATGAACAAGTCAGTAAGCAACTTACCCTGTCTTCTCTCTTGGTTCCTGCCTCCAGGTTCCTGCCTTGGATTCCTGCCCTGAATTCCCTTCTATTGTTTATCTGATCTTGATTTTCTTTTCTGCTTTTGTTAACTTGGATATTCTCTCTCTGCCTTTTGGTTAGTTTGGATAAGGGGGACATAACAACAGACACTGAGGAAACCCAGAGAATCATTAGATCATATTTTGAGAACCTGTACTCCACAAAATTGGAATATGTAAAAGAAATGGACAATTTTCTGGATAGGTACCACATGCCAAAATTAAATCAAAACCAGGTAAAGAATTTAAATAGACCTATAACCCCTAAGGAAATAGAAGCAGTCATCAAAAGTCTCCCAACCAAAAAAGCCCAGGGCCAGACGGTTTCAGCACAGAATTCTACCAGAATTTCAAAGAAGAGCTAAGATCAATACTCCTCAAATTGTTCCACAACATAGAAACAAAAAGAACATTGCCAAACTCTTTTTATGAGGCCACAGTTACCCTGATACCCAAACCACACAAAGGCCAACTAACAAAGAGAATTACAGACCAATCTCCCTCATAAACACTAATGCAAAATTACTCAATAAAATACTGGCAAACCGAATCCAAGAACACATCAAAAAATCATCCACCATGACCAAGTAGGCTTCATCCCAGAGATGCAGGGATGGTTCAACATACTAAAATCTGTCAATGTAGTCTGCCATATAAACAAACTGAAAGAAAAAAAAACCACATGATCATCTCATTAGATGCTAAAAAAGCCTTTGACAAAATCCAACACCCCTTCATGATAAAGGTCTTGGAGAGATCAGGGATACAAGGAACATACCTAAACATAATAAAGGCAATATACAGCAAGCCAACAGCCAACATCAAATTAAATGGAAAGAAACTCAAAGCTTTTTCACTAAAATCAGGAACAAGACAAGGTTGTCCACTCTTCCCATAGCTATTCAATATAGTACTCAAAGTTCTAGCTAGAGCAATAAGACAACAAAAGGAGATCAAAGGGATACAAATTGGAAAGGAAGAAGTCAAACTTTTGCTATTTGCAGATGACAAGATAGTATACATAAAGTGACCCCAAAAATTCTACCAGGGAACTCCTACAGCTGATAAACACCTTCAGTACTGTAGCAGGATACAAGATTAACTCAAAAAAATCAGTAGCCCTCCTATCTACAAACAAGTCGAGAAAGAAATCAGAGAAACATCACCCATTACAATAACCACAAATAACATAAAATATCTTGGGGTAACTCTAACCAAACAAGTGAAAGACTTGTATGACAAGAACTTTAAGTCTTTGAAGAAAGAAATTGAAGAAGATATCAAAAAAATGGAAAGATCTCCCATGCTCTTAGATAGGTAGGATCAACACAGTAAAAATGGCAATCTTACCAAAAGCAATAAACAGATTCAACGCAATCCCCATCAGAATTCTTCACAGACTTGGAAAGAACAATACTCAATTTCATATGGAAAAATAAAAAACACAGGATAGCCAAATAATCCTGTACAGTAAAGGAACTTCTGGAGGCATCACCATCCCTGACTTCAAGCACTACTATAGAGCTATAGTAATAAAAACAGCTTGGTATTGGCATATAAACAGACACATGGATCAATGGACTCAAATTGAAGATCCTGACATTAATCCACACACCTATGAATACCTGATTTTTGACAAAAATTGTACAATGGAAAAAAGAAAGCATCTTCAACAAATGGTGCTGGCATACCTGGATGTCAACATGTAGAAGACTGCAAAAAGATCCATATCTATCACCATGCACAAAACTCAAGTCCAAATGGATCAAAGACCTCAACATAAATCCAGTTACACTGAACCTGACAGAAGAGAAAGTAGGAAGTAGCCTAGAACGCATTGGCACAGGTGACTACTTCCTAAATATAACACCAGTAGCACAGACACTGAGAGCAACAATTAATAAATGGGACCTCCTGAAACTGAGACGCTTCTGTAAGGCAAAGGACATGGTAAATAAGACAAAATGACAGCCTATAGAATGGGAAAAGATCTTCACCAACCCCACATCTGACAGAAGTCTGATCTCCAAAATATATAAAGAACTCAAGAAATCAGATATCAAAATATTAAACAATCAAATTAAAAAATGAGGTATAGATCTAAACAGAGAATTCTCAACAGAAGAATCCCAAATGGCCAAAATACATTTAAGGAATTGCTCAACATTCTTAGCCATCAGGGAAATGCAAATCAAAACGACTCTGAGATACCATCTTACACATGTCAGAATGGCTAAGATCAAAAATACTGATAACAGCTTATGTTGGAGAGGATGTGGAGCAAGAGGAACACTCCTCCACTGCTGGTAGAAGTACAATCTTGTACAATCACTCTGGAAATTAGTATAGTAGTTTCTCAGAAAATTGGGAATCAATGTACCTCAAGACCCAGCAATACTACTCTTGGTCTTATACCCAAAAGATGCTCAATTATACCACAGGGACACTTGCCCAACTATGTTGATAGCAGCATTATTTGTAATAGCCAGAACATGGAAACAACCTAGATGCCCCTCAACTGAAGAATGGATAAAGAAATGTGGTACATTTACACAATGGAGTATTACTCATCAGTAAAAAGCAATGACATTATGAAATTTACAGGTAAATGGATGGAACTAGAAAAAAAAATCATCCTGAGTGAGGTAACCCAGACTCAGAAGGACAAACATGGTATATACTCACTCATAAGTAGATGCAAAGCAAAGGGTAACCAGACTACAATCCCCAACCCCAGAGAAGCTAGGTAAAAAGGAGGACCCTAAGAGGGACACACATGGATCGTACCAGGAAGGGGAAATAGTTGAGATCTTCTGGGTAAACTGTGATGGGGGTGAGAGGAAGGGATGGGGAATGGGAACATGAGGGATCGAGATGGCAGAGTTGGGGGAGGGATGGAGAAGGAGAGCAATGAAAGAGATCTACCTTGAGAGAGGGGGCCATTATGGGGTTAGGGAGAAACCTGGTACCAGGGAAACTCCCAGGAAATCCACAAGGATGACCCCATCTAAGACTCCTAGCAATAGTGGAGAAGGTACCTGAACTAGCCTTCCCTGTAGTCAGACTGGTGACTACCCTAAGTGTCATCATAGAATCTACATCCAGCAACTGATGGAAGCAGATGCAGAGACCCACAACCAAGCACTGGGCCGAGCTCCTGGAATTCAGTTGAAGAGAGGGAGGAGGGATTACAGGAGCAAGGGGGGATCAAGATCATGACAAGGAAAACCCCAGAGACAGCTGACCCAAGCTAATGGGAGCTCACAGACTCTCAACTGACAGCTGGGGAACCTGCATGGGACCGAACTAGGCCCTCTGAATGTGGGTGACAATTGTGTGGCTGATCTGTTTGTGGGGCCCCTGGCAGTGGGACCAGGACTTATCCTGTGTACATAAACTGGCTTTTTAGAGCCCATTCCCTATGGTGGGATACTTTGCTCGGCCTTGATGCAGTGGGGAGGGGCCTGGTCCTGCCACCAACTCAGTATGTCAGCCTATGTTGACTCCCCAAGGGAGGCCTTACCCCCTATGAGGAGCAGATGGGGGATGGGATGGAAGGGAGGTTAGGGGGAGCAGAATAAGGGGAGGAAGGGGGAAGTGTGGTTGGTATATAAAATGAAAAAAAAATTAAATACATTAAAAAAGAAAAGAAAAGAAGTCAAATTATCCCTATTTGCAGATAACATAATCTTTTCCTTAAACAAACTGAAAGACTGCAAAAGAAACTTCTTAGACCTGATGAATACTTCCAGCAAAGTAGCAGCTTACAAATAAAAATCAACATATAAAAATCAGCACTTTTCTATACAGCAATAATGAACTTGTGTCAACAGAAACCAGACTGGGAGTGGTGTCACAGCAAGTGGGATAGTCAGGAAGATTAGTAGCCTAAGGATACATAGTGAGTTTAAGGCCAGCCTGGGCTACCTGAGAACCCATCTCAACCCCCCCAAAACAAACAAACAAAAATAAATAATCACATTAGGGAGGAATTCATATTTATAATAAAAATTTAAATACCTATGAATAATCCTAACCAGGGATGTGGAAGATCTCTGCGTGCTCTGTGGTGCAAACTTTTAGACACAGAAGGAAATGGAAAACATTAGGTGAGAAGACCTCTCATACACGGATTGGCGAAATTAACATTAGAAAATGGCTGTATTACTGAAAGTAATTTACTGATTCAATGCTGTCTTCATCAAAACTCCAGTCATCCTTCACACAACTAGAAAACAAACAAAACTCAAAAGCAACTCTAAAATTCAACTGACACCACAAAATATCCCAATTAGCCAAAGTGATCCCAAGCAGAGGAATCAATGCTGGGAACCTCACAATCCTGATCTCAAACTGCCAGAGTCACTGTAACAAAAACAGCCGACACTGGTACAGAAACAGACACACGAACCAGTGAAACAGAAGAAAGCACCAGGAAATGAACCCACAAAGGTATCAGAGCTTGCACAGAAAAAGACAGCTTTTTCAGCACGGCACCGGGGAAACACACCATGCAAGAATGAAACTGAAGTTGTATCTCTCAGCCTGCATAAAAACCAATCCAGACTAGATCAAGGACCTTAGTATAAAACCTGAAACTCTGTAACAAGTAGAGGAAATACAGGCAAGGACAAGGACACAAACGACACACAAAATAAACAAGAATTGACAAATGGAACTGCATAAAATTAAGAAGTTTTCTACATAGCAAAATAAACCATGACCAGAGTGAAGAGAGCCTGGTGAATGGAAGGCAATCTGCCAACTATACATCTGACAGGTGTTAATATCTGAAATCTCCATTAACCCCATCACTAAACGGGCAAACTGACTACACAGTTCTCAGGAGGAAAACAGGTGGTCAATAAATACATTTAAAAGTGTTCAACATCCTGGGACAGTAAAATGGCTTGGCAGTTAAAGGTACTTGTTGCCAAGCCTGAAGATCTGATTATGATTCCTGGAACTCGGATGGTAAAAGGAGATAACTTACACAAGTTGTCTGGTGACCTCATCTGTACCACAGCATGTGTGCCCCCTACTTTGCCCCCAAAATAAATAAATGTAAAAAGACAAAAAATAAGCATTCATCATCCTTAGCCATTAGAGAAATGCAAATGAAAACTTTTGAGATTGCATTTCAACCAGTCAGTACGGCTATCATCAAGAAAACACACGATGGGGACCGGAGAGGTGGTGCCAAGGTTAAGAGCACTGTCTGCTCTTCCAAAGGACCAGTTAACCCCCAGCACCCACAGGGCAGCTCAGTCACTGTCTAACTCCAGCCCCGGGGGATCCAGTGCCCTCTTCTGGCCTCTGCAGGCACTACACACACGGTACACAGGCAGGCAAACACTCTTATGTATAAAAACAATACGATCTCAAAAATAAAATTAAAAAGAGAAAAGCAGACACATGGTGACAAATGAACGAGTAGGTGGAGAAGGAAACCCTTTGATCTCATGTTGGTAGGAGTGAAAAGTGATCCAGCAACTATGAAAAATCAGTATAGAAATTCCTTTAAAAATTTTTCAAATATAAATATATTTTTTCTATATATAAATTTAAAAATGAAACTATACCCAGATATAGCATTTCTGGGTTTTACCTGAAGGATTCTAAGTCAGCAAACCAGACATATTTGCATATTCATGCTTCTTATTTCACTATTCACAACAGCAAAAATGTAGAAGCAGTCTAGTTACTCACCAATAGAGGAGTGATAAAGAAAACCTGGGGCTCAGCTGAAAAGTGCTTGCCATGCAAGCCTGGTGACCTGAGTTCAATCCCTGGGACCCAAAGTGGAAGGAGAGAAACAACTCCAGAAAGCTCTCCTCTGACCTACACATTATGTACTGTAGCACATGAAACACACACACTCTCTCTCACACACACACTTACACAAGAATAACAAAACAAAACAAATTTGTAAAGGAAAGATGGTACATATATACAACAGTTTTATTCAACTTAGAAAGAAAATGAAGTTATGTAATTTGTATGAAAATGGATGGAACTAGAAATCAGAATGTCAATGAAATGAGCCAGACTCAGAAAGCTAAACACTGTACTTTTTTCATATATGAAATGTACATTTAAATATATCTGCTCTTTAACACACACACACACACACACACACACACACACACACACACACACACGACATGGAAGCAGAAAGACTCTGAGAAGAGAGCAGCACAGAGGAACAGAGAGTATTGAATACAAATGTCATAAAAGCTGAAGGGAAACTATTGGGGGACGATGGAGACCAGTAGGGTGAGAGAGAAGGGGCGTGCAAATATAAACAAAAAGGGTGAGCTTGAGGGTGCAAATATAAACAAAAGAGAATGACATGTATGTATAAGTGAAATGTCACAGTGAAAACCATTTTTGGCATGCTAACAAAAACTAAATAAAAATTTAAGTATTTACCGAAAAAACTTTTTTTTTTCCTCTCCATTACTAGGTAGTGGTTGCTGGGTACCTAGACAGAGGTGGTGGTTGCTGGTACTGTGACAAAATGCCACTTCACTGTTCCTCTTAAATGGAACACTCATGGATAGTGGAAGGCGATGTACACTAAGAAACACTTCTGTTTTAAAGGCATGTTAGAACAAGGGGATTCCACTTGTCTTTAAGATGAATACTTTCCAAAGAACTCCAATTATAAAGTATTTAAGGACAAGGATAAGGTACCATATCTCCATCCTTTATCCACCCTCACAGTATACAATCCACAATAACGTAAAGTAGTTAGAAGTACATGCCATTAAGCAAAGTCGATCAAAAAGAGTTTGCTCCAATCCATTTTCATGAGCTGCATCAGAACCCTGAATTGTAGGAGGCAGCTGTTTGGGGTCCCCAACGAGAATTAGCTTTTCAGACTCAAACCTAAAAAAGAAACAATTTAGAAACTTAATCTAAGCAAAGAGAAAGGGTATACTAACATCATTCATTGCATTTTCCCAAATGTATTCTTAGAATTCACATGTCAAGAGTGGCCTAAGAGCTAGCAAGGTTCAATGGTGTTAATTGGCATTTTAAAGGTTTTGAAATGTTACCTCAGAGAATACTGGGTTAGGCAGATGTTCAGGGGGTAAAGTGCTCTAAGACCTGAGCTCATATGCTGGCACTTGCCATAAAAGCTGAACACATTATAGTACAAATCTATAATGCCAGTTCTGGGAGCTGAGAGATAGGAGGACCCCAGGGACTCACTGGCCAGATAGCTGAAATGGTGAGCTGCTGATTCAGTGAGAGAACCTGTCTCAAAAAATAAGGTGAAGACGGCTGGAAAGACGGCTCAGTGGTTAAGAGCACTTGTTTTTGCAGAGGACAAGTTTTGATTCCTAGCACCCACAGGGCAGCTCACAGCTGTCCATAACTCTATTCCAATTCCAAGATGCACATGATACACAGACATATGAACAAAATATCATACACATAAAATAAATAAAATTTTAAAATTACAAAAGGAAAAGAAGAGAATGTGAAGAACCACAAAGGAATGCACTAGATGCCAACCTCTGGCCTCCACATGTACATCTATTTGAGTACACCTGGGTGAACACTGACATACACACCCATGCGTACACACACATGTTCACATAACATACATTTTTTCCACATAAAATGTACTAGGCGCCCCTTGCCTCTACATAGAGTTAGTGTTTCACAGAACACATTTGAGAAACAGTGAAGTCAAGACCCCAGAAACTCTGAAGCTGTCTTGGAATTCCTTGGCTTAAACTCCATTGTAGAAGTGAGATAAGGGCTGGAGAGATGGCTCAGTAGTTAGGAGCACTGACTGCTTTTTCAGAGGACCCGGGGTTCAATTCCCACATGGCAGCTCACAACTGTCTGTAGCTCGGGTTCCAAAGGACCCAACATCCATGGCAAAACACCAATGCACATAAAATAAAAATGAAGTAAAAAAAAAAAAAAAGAAGTGAGATAAACAAGGCCCTCAGGACAAAATGTCATTCTAAGTAGGAACAAGACTGTGGGGAAGTCCTAGTTTCACAAACAAACCTGTATCCAAATCTCAACTCTATCTAATCTGTAGCTCTCCCTGCTTTACATTCTTCCCCCTCCCCTCCCTTCGGAGCTGAGGACTGAACCCAGGGCCTTGCTCTTGCTAGGCAAGTGCTCTACCACTGAGCTAAATCCCCAACCCCTCCGGCTTTACATTTTTACCAGTAAGCTGGAGGTAGTAACTCTGAGCTGGGCTGTTAAGGGTCAAATGAAGGCCACAATGTGTTTAGAATACAGCAGAACTATGCTAACGCTCCGTGCTCCACCCAGGGCCTCAGTGACCCTCCAAACCTGCTGCTGGAGAGTGACCAAATCACTCTGATTGCCTAGTACCATTTCAGTAAAAAGCTAAAAAACCTTGTGCCCAGGAGTCTCCCGAGTTCCAGGCAAGCCCTGACAACTGGTGCCCTACTGACTCATCAACTGGGGACTGAGCAAGGTCTGCTGGTAGTACTGTTGTCGGACTCTTCTATTTTTAGTTTTCATGGCTCCAGGGATTAAGTCAAGAAATCACATTAAATACATGTTTTATCTATTGAACTATATCCCAGCCCCTAAGATGCTTTAGAAGCACAATTTTCCACTGGCTATAAAGGTTTATATTTTATACTCAAATTTCTGGGGACGGGCTGGTGAGATGGTTCAGTGGTTAAGAACACTGGCTGCTCTTCCAGAGGTCCTCAGTTCAATTCCCAGCAACCATATGATGGCTCACAATCATCTGTAATGAGATCTGGTGCCCTCTTCTGGTGTTCAGGCATACATGCAGGCAGAACACTGTATACATAATAATAAATTTTATAAAAAAACTTCTGGGGACAAACTTTCATTTTCAATATGCTTTTCTACATATTCTTTCATAAACTTACAGAATACTTTCAAAAGCTAAACCATCAAATCATACAAAAGAAAGGGACCTGAAGGACACTGCCCAGTGGAGGTGGAACCACTAACATAGCTGACACACCTGAGAAGTCCTCTAAGGGTCCTAGTACTAATGCTCTTAAGGCTCTAAGGACTGTGTGATTCCAACAACTACACTATAAGCTCACAAAATTGTGATATATTTACTTCAAAAGTTTATTATTTACAAAGCTAATGTTAGTAACTGAATTGCTAAGAATTCTGACAAGTCTTTGTTGAGAGACTGAGCCCAGGAAAGGTCTGAACTAACTGACTTGTGTGTGCTATTGGGAAGAGAGTGGGTTACCTTGCAATAGGAAGGAGCGAGGCTGGTTCTGTCATCTGGCTGCACTCGTCCAGTACAACCACAGGGAATTTAAGGTCATTCATGCATGGGAACGGGCAGGCTGCACAGGTAATGCCAACGACTTGGACCTTTATTAAAAAAAAAAAAAATGTGTT
Organism: Peromyscus aztecus; assembly: GCA_902168405.1. Classification (NCBI taxonomy): domain Eukaryota; kingdom Metazoa; phylum Chordata; class Mammalia; order Rodentia; family Cricetidae; genus Peromyscus; species Peromyscus aztecus. Next base: position 19,490 of record CABHPQ010158908.1, read on the forward strand.
TTGAGACAAGGTAGACCAGGCTAGCTTACAATGTACTATGTAGCTCACGCTTAGCCTCAAAACCTCCTACCTTAACCTCTCTCCTGAGTGTTGAGATTATGGTTGAGAGTCACCATGCCCAGAAAAACAAAAATATCCCTAACCAATGGCTATTAAAAGTAAATCAAGAATTTACTGGAGAACTTGAAGGCTGTCAGAAGACTAACCAAACCTTTGGTTCCTGCTAATTAGAAATCAGTTGTCAGTTTGTCGCTACATTTTCAATACTCTCACATATAAAGTAGGTGTTACAGGAAATGAGCTACTTTATAAGGTCACTAGCAAGAACATGCTTACTCTGATATTACAACAGAAAGGATGTATTAAAGCATAAATGATTCAGGAAGCTTCAAGGATAACTTCCTGTGTCTTCTAGGTAAGCCTGAATTAACAGGATGCACATTTTATCAACACTGACCCATGTTTTCACAAAGAACACAGGATATGCTAAGAAACCATCCTTTGCTTAACCTATGAACGCTATAACACTGTGATTACTTAAGAAGGTAGCTGTCTAAGCAGGCCATGCCTGTAATTCCAGTACTCAGGGGGTTGAGGCAAGAGAATCAGGAATTCAAGGGCAACTTGAGTTATACAATGAGTCCTTGACTCAAATAAAATAAAACTTCAAATGTACTTTAACCCTTTACTGTATCTGAATTGTACAAACCTTAAATATTGTATCAAAATACCATTTTGTTCAAGGCACAAAGCTTGAAAGGCTAATATTTACTTATTATATAATATACAATAGAAAAATCAATGAATTTTTGAAAATAGACATGCTTGTGGTCCACCATCTGTGAGTTATACATACATACATACATATATATATATACATATATACATATATATCCATTTCCCTTCCTAATATCTATAGTATAATGGCACCGCATAGCAAGGGCAGTCCAAATAAACAGATGATCTCTTTTTAAAAATTACTTCTTTTTAGAACTAGAGAGAGGGCTCAGCAGTTAAGAGCACTAGCTGCTTGCTCTGCCAGAGGCCTGAGTTCAATTCCCAATATCCACATGGTAGCTCACAACCATCTGTAACTGCAGTCCCATGGGATCTGATGCCCTCTTCTGATGTGCAGATATACATTCATAGAAAACACCCATACACGTGAAATAAATAAATACATACATACATAAATATTGTAAAATTTTTTGGGTTTGAGATTATAATATAATTACATCATTCCCCCTTCCTTTTCCTACCTAAGCCTACCATATACCCACTCCTGCTCTCTTTCAAATTCATGGCCTCTTTTTCATTACTTGCTGTTATGTATGTGTATGTTCCTAAATACACCTGTATAATCAGCTCAGTCTACATGTATATTGTTACTTGTATATATGTTTTCAGAGTATCAATACCAAATGGTTTTTTCAATAAATCTAACTGACAAAAATAGGGTTCTCAACTGTTGCCCCCATAGAGCCTAAGAAAAAATTATAAGCATTATTTTCTTAACATTTATCACACATAATAGCTCTGTATCAGTTACACTTTTATTCTTTCATTAAGCCTGATGGCCCGAGTTCACTCCCCAGGACCAACCTGGAGGAAGGAAAGAGCCTCTGCAAATTGTCTTCTGACACAAACACACGCACACGCACACACAAATGTAATTAAAAAGAAATAAGACCAGGTGAGGTGTATGACTTTAATCCCATCACTTAGGAAGCAGAAGCAGGTGGATTTCTGTGAATTTGAGGCCAGCCTGGTCTACATAGCAAGTTCCAGGACAGCCAGGGATTCATAGAGAAACCCTGTCTCAAAACATAAACAACAAAAGCGGGCTGGAGGGATGGCTCAGCAGTTAAGAGCACTGGTTGCTCTTTCAGAGGTCTTGAGTTCAATTCCCAGGAACCACATGGTGACTCACAATCATCTATTAGTGGGATCTGATGCCCTCTTCTGGCATAAAGTTGTACATGCAGATAGAGCACACATCTTTAAATAAATAAATCTTAAAAACAAACAAACAACAAAAGAAAAAAAGTGTAACTTTAAAAAGAAATCCGGGAGCTGTAGAGACGACTCAGTAGGTTAGGCACCTACAGTTTCTCCAGCGGACCTGAGTTCAGTTCCCAATACCCACACTGAACAGGTTAACAAACCCCTATAACTACAGGTCCAAGGGACCCAACTCTCTTCTGTTCTCTGCAGGTACCTACATACAATCACACACACACATACATACAAACCAAAATAAATAAGTAAATAATTGAAAGCCACTTGCTCTTAGAAATCCCAGTGTGTAAGCATTTAGTTCTTTAAAAATATTCAATCTGTAGCTCATACACTTCTCTTGGTACAACTCTGAAACACTATTCGTTATTTAATTTCTGGAAACTATATCTAACAAAAGCAATTTAGAAGAAAAATCTTAAATTTATAAATCAATAAACTTTTAAAAATATTTAAAAAAACGAAGGTTTTCCCTTAAGCATTTTATTATTTTTATCTTGTTATTATTTGAGACAGTATCTCTCTATGTAGCCCTGCCTGGCTACACTGGACTCACTTTGTAGACCAGGTTGGCCTTCAATTCACAGAGACTCACATGCCTCTGCCTCCTTCAAGTGCTGGGATTAAAGCCGTGCACCACCAGGCCAGGCCATTTTTATCTTTTAATTCATTGTTATACTGCTAAGAGTAGACTAGCAGAAGACACTCTATTGCTGACTAGGAAGTAGGAACCACAAAGCATGCTTTGAAAGTTTTATTGTAAAGTCAGAGTACTGAGGAGCATCAGGTCTGTCTGCTTGACTGGACAGTTAGTGCAGTTTAAAAAAAACATAGTTTCATTTGTGAATAGGTAATGCTAATAAGCAAAGGATTGTTATAACTGGGCTTTCACTAAAAATTATCAAAAAATATCAGCAGCTATTCTTTTGTTGTTTTGTTTTTTAAGACAAGGTTTCTCTGTGTAGTTAGTCCTGGCTGTCCTGGAACTTGCTCTGTAGCCCAGGCTGGCCTCAAGATCACAGAGATCCGCCTATCTCTACCTCCAAAGTGCTGAGATTAAAGGCGTGGGCACCACCACCCAGCAGCAGCTATTCTAATATATTGTTATTATAGCAAGTTGAGTAATTTACACAAATGGCAATTTGTATTCATTGAGAACAACCAAATTCAGCATTTGGTTGAGGAGAGGTAGCATAGAGTAAATTCTACAACTCTGATTATAGAAAATTAATCTCAAGGAGTCTAAGAACTTCTAGGTGCTGTGGCAGCTCATGCTGTTAATCCTAGCACTAGGAAGGCAGAGACGGGATCGCTGTTGAGTTCCAGGTCAGCCAGGGCTATACAGTAAGATGCTGTAACAAAAACAAAGACAGCACTCTGGGGACTCCTAAAATGCAGACCTGTCATGTACTGGTCACTACTTTCTATTTTGCTTTCCCTGTACAGTTTGTATGACATCCAGCACACTAGCAGTGCTTACTACCAGAGGGGCGGGTGGAGGTTGTTTCCTTGCCTCACTGATGTGGGCTTGGCCACATGCCTGATGAGTTAAAGCAAACAGAATGTTAGGGGCCAGGACATGAACAGAGGCTCTAAAGGTCTAGCCTGCTCTCCTGTGCTGCTTTAAGTACAAGGTCTTTTGCAGATAGCACAAAGAACAAGACTGGCTCACAGTCAAAGCTGAGCCATAGCAACTGACATGGAGGCCTAAGCTGTCCTGAGAGCCTGTTGTTCAGCAGCATGATTTCAGCAACAGCTGACCAAGACCTTGTCTTGGACAGGCTGGTTTCCCAAAATCTCTTTGCAGAAAATGATCAGTGTCCATGGGTCCAAGGAAGCCAATGACTTCCCTTTTTCTTCACCCATTGTTCTGTTCCTCAGGCACCATTGTCATAGGATGAAGCCACTGATCTTTCTCTCCTACCCATAATGCCCTTCACCAAGGAGATAATACTTCTTGTTGCAGTCCGGGCACCTGGCACCCAATGCCTGGGAGCCAGTGGAGTGCTACTGGGGTTCTTGGGCACAGACAGATCCTGAGCGACCCGGCTTTCTAGGAGACATCAAAGACAAATTTGCACACTGATGTTTTACCCAGAGTAAAACCTTTTTTTTTTTCCTTTCTCCTAGAATACAACTAATTTTACTGAGCATACCGAGAATTTATTCAAAGCTCCCCATTTTTGTGTTTAAGCCTCTATGTAAAGGGAGAAGAAAGAATGCCGCAGGCATGGTGAGTAAGATGTTCATCACCAACTTGAAGAATGTTTGCAGCAATCAAAATACGCCCTGGGCAGAGTCTGTAAGGACACAGGAGGAATACACTTTGTTGAATTAAAGATCATCCATCTCACAACTAAGAAGAATCTGAGCAGAACATACAGATCAAGAAAGGACTGACGCAATTCCGCCTCACCTGCTTCAGCAGGGTTCTGTTGGTCCCCAGTTTATGCTGCTCAATACTTCTTCTCACATAAATCCTTTCTACAGGAGTCAGGTCTTCCTTCATCAATGCGTGCAGTTCTTTCAATTGTTCACTTTCATTTTCTGAGCCAGCATGCAAGCTGAAATTGAATAACATAAGAGAATATTCCTTGCTCATTTCTTATACATTCTTATACACCAGAAGGAATAAAATGGATTAGACTTTTTTATGTTTGTTTGCTTGTTTTTGTTTTTCTGAGACAAGATCTCATTGTCTAGTCCTAGCTGTCCTGGAATTAGCTATGGAGATAATGCTGACTTCAAACTCACAGAGATCCACCAGCTTCTGCTTCCCAAGAGCCAGAATTAAAGGCAGGCACCACCACACCTACTTTGTTTACTCTAAGTTAGAATTTCTACTTAGGTTTCCTAATTTAACTAGAAACTAAAGCTATCAAAGGCCAAATTTAAGGTTAGAAAACATAACATTTTCATACTCCTTTTTTCAATTTTCTTTTTATTTATTATTTGTGTCTTTCATATCATGCCTGCCAATCCTACCCATCTGTAGCTGGAGTTTTCTCTCCAGGTCCCGCCAAGCCCCGGCAGTCCGACAGCCCACTTACAAAACACACAGATGCTTATATTATTTACAAACTGTATGGCCGTGGCAGGCTTCTTGCTAACTGTTCTTATATCTTAAATTAACCCATTTCTATAAATCTATACCTTGCCACGTGGCTCGTGGCTTACCGGCATCTTCACATGCTGCTTGTCATGGCAGCAGCTGGCAGTGTCTCTCTGACTCAGCCTTCCACTTACCAGAATTCTCCTCTCTCCTTGTCCCGCCTACTTCCTGCCTGGCCACTGGCCAATCAGTGTTTTATTTATACAGAACGATATCCACAGCACCCATCTCCCCCCACCAAAAAAAATAAATGAATAAAATAAAATTTAAGAGAAAAAAAAAGAAGGGGAAAATCTCATCATGGAAGTTGCAGTGTGACACAGTGAGTCACACAGTAAACCCTTTCTCCATACATCTTTACATGCAGGCATTCATTGCAAAGAACAGTTGGTCTGGTTCAAGGCCCCTGGTCTCTGCCGCACCATCAATGCTGGGCTCTCACTGGGACTCTTCCTAGACATTCCGTTGCTGTCCTGTGTCATGGAGATCTGCAGCCCTTCTGCCCCCCACCTCCCCCATGATCCAGCAGATCACAGATGGAGTAGATGTTGGAGTGGGCCCAGTTTCCTTCTTCTTAGAATATTCTGTAACTTTTAGGATTTAGCAGTCTCACCTGTAAGGTAAAATTGGCTTGGCAATCTTCCTAACACTCCCAACTCTGATGAACTTTTCAAATCCAAGGCTGAGAAGCCTTAAAGAAAATAAGAAAAAAAAGATTCTCTTTACTTACAAAGCAGAGTGTAAAACACAGTTTCATGTATTACTTATTTTAATGTGAGCTTTTCTTTTATATATATAATTTATTTTTTATTTTGTGTGCATTAGTGTTTTGCCTGAATGTATGTATATCTATGTGAGGTTATTGGATTCCAGAGTTACAGACAGTTGTGAGCTGCCATGTGGGTGCTGGGAATTCCAGGTCCTCTGGATGAGCAGTCAGTGCTCTTAACTGCTGAGCCATCTCTCCATCCCTGTGAACTTTTCTTTAAAGATATTATGTAGCCCAGACTAACCTTAAACTCTCAATGCTCTTGCCTCAGCCTCTTGAGAACTAGACATACAGATGTGCACAAACATGTTCATTATTATTTTTTGCAAAGAACTGTATTTTAAGAGTTATATAATTCAATTTGGATACCTAAACTCAAATAAAATAAAAGCAATTAGTTTGTTCTTTCCATTTAAGTCCCAGGTAATTCCCCATTATCTTAGATTTAAAAAAAAAAAAAATGTTGTCCTTATTCACTCTTAGATATCTCATGAGAGTGCACAACAGCAAAACTTTCCCAATGGGCAATCTTTTAAAATATATCAAGAAGTGTAAGATGTTTCTATTTTTACTCAAGCTTAGGACATTTTCGTGAGCTTGCAACCTGGCTTGGTGGATAGAAGAGCTTGTTGCATAAGCCAGACAAGTTATGTTTGAGCCACAGGACCCACAGTGGAAGGAGAGAACTGACTTCTGAAAGTTGTTCCCACATAGTCCATCTGTCCAGCTGTCTGTCTCCCTCTCTATATCTGTGTCTCTCTATGTCTCTGTCATAGTTTTTTTTAAAAAGTTATTTAAAAAACAAAGATTCAGAGATAGATATAAAGACTTAAAGATTTTTGTCACAATATAATTTATACTGGTAAAATTTTGCAATTTACTGATTAAAACTCACTTGAATAATGGTATCAGCAAATCACTGAATATAATTATAAAAAGTCATTGGGCGTTGTGCTGCACACCTTTAATCCCAGCACTCAGAAGACAGAGGCAGATGAGTCTCTGAGTTCAAGGCCAACCCGGTCTAAAAAGTGAGTTCCAGGACAGCCAGGGAGTAAGACCCAGTACGTGTGTGTGTGTATGTGTGTGTGTGTGTGTGTGTGTGTGTGTGTGTGTGTGTGTGTGTTGTACATGTTAGGTCAGTGCTTTACCACTGAGCTTCATCCCCAGTCCAAAATAAACTTTAAGTTTAAAAAGAGAAATCAGACATAGCTGGGCCTGGGCCTGGTGGCATGTGCCTGACCTCCTAGCACTTAGCAGGGAGAGGCAGAAGGTCATCCTTGGTTAACAGTGGCTTTGAGCCAGCTCTGAGGTATATGAGATGCTGTCTCAAGGAAAAAGAAAAAAAAATTTATTAAATTTATTTATTTTTATTATTTTTTTTATTAAATTTAAAAAGCAAGACATGAAACAATGCATAATGCTGTGTTATTGAATTCCATGTTTAGGAAGTAAATGTGAATGGATATAAACATAATCCATGAAAAACTATAAAATATATAATCTACATACTTTCTTCAAAATATTTTAGTTTTGTTTTTTAATTGGGTATAGGCATGTGTGTGAGTGTGTGCAGACAGAGCCCAGAGGTGTTGGATCCCCTGGAGCTGACCTCTGTTATGGTTGCTAGGAAACAAACACCAGTCCTCTACAAGAGCAGTACATGTTCTCAACTGCTAATTCATTTCTCTAACCCAAGTATTTTCCAGCAACCACATTAATTTGACGGAAGGGTTAATTTTAAGGTTGGGGAAATGGCTCATTAGGCAAAAGATCCTTGCCATGCAAGCTGAGAAACCTGAATTCCATCTCTGAAACCTACGTAAAGGTAGTGGGGAAAAAATGAATTTATAATGTTGTCCTCTGGCTGTGAAACACGTAATGTAGCATGTGTGCCTACATATATCAGCCTTATATACCAAATAATAAGACTTAAAAAAAAACTAGGCAGAGTCTTACTATGTAGGCTAGACTGAAGCTTACATAGATCCACTTCCCTCTGTCTCCCAGGTTCCGGAATTAAAGGCTTGTGCCATTACACCTGGCAAATAAAAAAATTTTGAAAGTTTATTTTTTTTAATATTTCTTTCTACCTGAATGTATGTATGTGTACCATGTGTGTATCTGGTGCCTGAGAAGGCCAGAAGAGGCCATCAGATACTACCCTGGACCTGAAGTTGTCCTCTGACCTCCACATGTATGCTTTGGCACACACACACACACACACACACACACACACACACACACACACGAGATTAAACAAAAAGACTAGCTATATGAGTCATGAATTTTTAAAAAATAAGCTGTTGTTTATGTTGAAATACTAAATTATTGATAAATATTGAGTATTTCCTTGGCATTTAAAAATATACTTGTTTATTGTCCCCATGTGTGCACATTCATGCCAATCTGGGCACACATGTGCCTCCGTTCATCACCCTGGGCAGCAAATGCCTTTACCTGTTGAGCCATTTCACCAGTCCTTCTTTGCAATTAAACAAACAAACAAACAAAAAACAAGAAATCCAAAGTAAGAGCATTTGTTATTGCTATTCAAGCATGAGTCCTGAGCTCAAATCCCTAGCACCCACAATAGAAACCAAAAACCTGACATGGTCATGCAATCACCTATAACCTAGTACTATGAGGGACAGAGGCTAGATTCAGGCTCAGAAAGAGACTCAGCCTCAAAGTAATAAGGCGGAGTGATAAAGTAGGAGATGACATTCTCCTCTGACTTCTACACATGTCAAGGTGTACACTTGTACCAGAGAGAGAGAGAGAGAGTTAAAAAGTGAGAGTTCTTTTTGTATTTACTTACATTGTTATTGGCTTCTTTGTATCCCTCTTATTAAAACAATGACATAACTTACATTGTTCAGCCATGTTAATGTGTTTATACAGGTGTATGAGCAAGAGAATGGCCTATAATTGCTGGTTTGGGGATTGGAATTTAACCGATGTCTATGATAATAAACCAACCCTCTGAGTCAGAGGTAAAGGATTTTTACTTATATAACAGGAAATAGCATAAGCACCATGCTGTGTGTGAGTCCTTTGGTCCTCAATAATGTGGAATAATCCTTTTCTACACTATGAATTTGTATTACTCTCACTGGTTAATAGGAAGCTGACAGGCCGGTAGCTGGGCAGGAAGTTAGGAGGGAAAGCCAAACTGAGAATGCTGGGAAGGAGAACGTGGAGTCAGGAGTCGCCAGCAGACACAAGGAAGCAAGATGAGAATGCCGTACTGAGAAAAGGTAACAAGCCACATGGCTAATCATAAGTAAGAATTATGGGTTAATTTAAATGTAAGAGCCAGTTAGAAATAAGCCTGAGCTACTGGCCGAGCATTTAAAATTTATATTAAGCCTCTGAGTGATTACTTGAGAGTGGGGTGGGACAGAGAAATTTCTGCTTACACCCCAAGATCCACCAGGAGATGTAGAGCATCTTAGCAGATGCCTGCACATGCAATGAGTTCAACTGTACAGCTAAGGGGCACTGAGGTTGGAAATCCTCTACTCTTAGCAACAAGCAGTAGGCAATCATCCTTTTAATTCCAGAGGAAGACATTACCCCATCAGTCCAACTTGCAACCCTGAAAAAATGCCTTTCAAAGGAATGCTCAGGGCTCACCAGATTGCCTCCCTCAGCAACACACTTCCAGCCCTACATGTTCTTGCCTGAACTTGCATTTTATAGGGTTATTTCAAACTGTTAAAGATAAACTGTCAGCTAAATGAACAATTACGTCTTAAGAAGTTAGACTGTTACTACTTCATAGCTCTTGGGTCACAAGCAATGGCCTTGCACTCTTGTCAGGCAGCAAGAATACATATGGACACTAGGAACTCAGTGTACTGCCTCTCAACAATAATCTAAAATATCAGTTATTTAAATCCACTTGTCATACTTACCCAAGAAGCACTCTGTCAACAGCTACATTAGTGGATGAAGAAATGAGAAGTTTCCATGGCCTTCCATTTCCAATTGTTCCAGCATCACACTTTTCAAACAGCTGTACAAAGAACAAAATCACCACAGCCAGCAAATAGCTTTTGCCTGCTCCAAAAACACCTAAAATATCATAAAAACTTCTTTATGAATGCACAAGCAATATCTTCTCTATCTCACCTTCCTTCATTTAACTAATGAATATATTTTAAAAAAGAGTGTCCACTATGTGCTATGCAAGAGGATAAACAGATAAAGAAAACATTTTCATCTTCAGTAAGGCTGAGTAAACAGGATAAATAGGTAAAGAGATAATGATAACAGGGTAACACTGTTATGGGACCAGAGAAGGAAAACTATCTACCTTTGCCCTGGTGGAGATTGAAAGGCGTCCTTTAAAGAAAGAAGAAGCAGAACTAAGTCTCCCCAAATCCCACATTGACACTCTAGAGAAAGTCAGCTAAGCGTGTTGACAGCACTTTTAGAAATTTCCACAGGTACACAGCAAAGAGTCAAGAAAGGAGGCTTGGATAGGTAAAGGGATAAACCATAAGAGGACAAATCAGACTCGGGAGGCAGAGGCAGGTGGTTCTCTGTGAGTTCCAGACCAGTCTGGTCTACATAGTGAGTTCCAGGCCAGCCAGGCTATATTGTCTCTAAAAAAGATAAATCATAAGTCCACTATAGCTAAAAATTTTGAAATTTCTCTTGAAGCTGGCAGGCAGACACTGAAGGACTTTAAGCAACTGGACTGACTTGTAAGAATGTGTGTCTCAGAAAAACTATGTGGAAGCTGGGCATGGTGGCACATACCCTTAATCCTAGCACTTGTCAACATAATAAATGCAACTTTACTGAGGGCCCCATACACTGTACACTCCTCTAAGCATTCTATTTATATTTAATCATTTAAACATCCAACCATACAAGGTATGTGCTATTTTTATTCCACATTTCACAGAACAGGAAATCAAAGCTAAGAAGTAAGTCACCTATCCAAGATCATACAAGCTGCAAGCCGCAAAAAATGTATGAAGTGGGATTTCAGCTGATTATGACAAGCTAATACCTGAAAGAAGCCAAGGGCCTTCCATAGGTCAAGTTGAGGCTCACGGAGTCTTGGTGATATTGGCTTTTGATTATCAGCTGTTTCCTGCTATGAATTTCTTGTGTGCTATTGCAGCTTTTCCATCATTCACTGGGCACCATTTCCCCTCTACTAAAGGAATATTTAGATAATCTTCTGTACAGTGACGTGGCCAGTATCCCTAATTTCAGGCCTTTCTGTCATTATCATCATTAGCAGCATCTGGCCAGGACCATCCCTGGATGGATGAAAGTATCTTACCTGAGATACCTCACAGATACCTCAGAGATTCTCTAAGAAAAGATTTAAGCATCCAGACTATCTGTTTGAGAAGGCCTGGTGGATGTGCTAATTAAGCTTATCTTTCTCCCTTTCCAAAGTCTTATCTCTAGCTTTAGATCCACCCTTAACAATCTACTCAGAACTAAAGGGTTCCAACTTACAGGTACATCTAGCTGTGATGGAAGATGCCTAGCCAAGTCGCCTAGTGACCGAGCACACTCACCAGAAATGGCAGGAGCAGAGATAGCTTGGAGAGATAACAGCCAAAGGGATAAAAAAGCAGTTTTATTTTCAGATGGGGAAATGAGAAAAGAGAGTGGAAGAACTAGATGGGTAAGAACTGGAGAGGAACGAACTGAGATGGGGAAGAACTAGACTGAAGGGCTAGAAGAAAGTGCTAGAGGAATGAGATGGAAGATGAGGAAGAGCCAGATGGGGAAGAACAAGAAGAGAAAGAAGGAGATGGGAGAGGAGCTGACATGGGAAAGAACTAGATGGATGAGAACCTAGACGGGGCAGAACTAAGATGAGAGAATTAAGATAGAACTTAGAGGGGACAGCAGATAAATGTAGAGAGAAATCAGGCAAGAAAGGAGCTAGACATGAGAGTAGAATAGAAGCTTGTAGAGAGAGAACTGACTCAGAGGAATAAAGTGTATGGACTAAAGAGTTTTGTGTATGTAGATTCATTTCATATCATCAAAGATTAGATTAACAGCTGGTTGTAGATCCTTCCCGGACCTTGGGAGAGGGGCAGGACCCCCATAGTCCCTGTTACATACAGCCAATAAATGATGGAGCCTGGATATGAAAGCAATACATTCTTACCCCTAGAAAACCACAAAAGAGCAGAATAACCTATAAATGTTTACATTTACCACGACTGTCTCTTTCTTACCATGGATAATTGTGACAGGCAGGGAATGGGTACAGGGCTTCAGTGTGTCTTCACCACTTTCTTGGGAGGCCATCATTTGAGCTATCTGAATTAGTGCTGTAGCTTGATCCTTGTTCAACCTGTGTATGTCAATCAACTCACTAGCTAACTGCAGGGTTGCTCCTAGGTTCAGGAGTTCAGTTTTTGTTTTAATATTTGCAACAGCTGGTGGGATAAATTTTCTTTTACTGACATTTTTATTGCTAAATGTAGTTGGCCGAGACCTAGTAAAGAGAGAGTACATCAGAAACAGGAACTTTTGAAGTGTGTGAGTGGACTCATTCATAACTTAGCTTTCACTTCACAATCGTCAGAGAAAGTTTTTGGAGAATAGGCTTCAATCTGGAGGGTGCAAGAGTACTAATATTTACAGAATACCTACTATATGCTGGCATAAATTTTAGTAATTTACATATTAATTTATATACTCTTCACATAAAAAGGAATTATCCTAAATAAAGATAAGTAAATATTGAAATGTTTCCACAAAATCACAGCACTAATAAGTAGTACACTGGCTTAGATGATTAACATAGCTTCTACATCAGGTAAAATTATAATAGGCAAATGGATTTTATTGTTATTTAAAATATATAAAAATGAAGTTACGAGGCTTCAAAAAAAAAATAAAAAACAACAACCTAGAGCATTGTGGCAAAGAAAAGGGTAATGCTGCAAGATAGATGATAATAACAATCCAAATTGGCAGAGAGGCGCTGAGACTGTAGCTCAGTGCTGGAGCACTTGTTTAGCATGTATGGGGTTGAATGCCCGGTGCAAGAAAACATACTTTTCTCATTTTAATATATTAAGTATAAATTGACTTTCCAATTGTTTTCATTCATTCATTCATTCGGTGATTTATTAAGACAGGGTCTCAGGTATCCCAGGTTGACCTGGAACTCTCTATGTAGCTGAAGATGAACTAGATTTCATGTGTTTGCTATCTCTACTTCTACCAGAAGTGGTAAGAGTACAATATATTGCCACAGCTGATTTATGTGGTAATGGATATAAAACCTAGGGCCTCAAGGATGTGGCCAAATGAGCTGTAGCTGAGCCACATTTCTGATTTTTTAAAAAGAGCCTCAGAGTTAGAGAAATTTAAAAGTGAGATACAAGTAATTAGAATGAAAACGGTTTCAACATCTACCCTATCAAATCATTCTTTTGATGTTCAGTGATATATAACACGAAGATACAGATAAGTGGCTGGAGAGAGGGCTCAGCAGGGAAGAACACTGACTGCTTTTCCAGGGAATCCAGTTCTAGTCCAGCACCCACATGGCAGCTCACAACTGGTTGTAACTCTAGTTCCAGGAGATCCAATAGCCCAATAGCCTTTCTGGCCCCCTCAGACACTAGGTACACACATGGTGCACATACATGCATGCAGGGAATACACCATACACAGTAAAAACCATATAGATGAATAAAATTATGCACTATAATGATCCTTTAAAAAGTTACCCCTGGGGATAAAGAGGAATAAATTTCAGTATGAGCCCAAACCACAACAAATAAGCAGGTGGAAGGGAAGTAATACATAAATTTTTTCTTTCCTCTTACAAATTTTATTTATTTATTTTTGGTGCTGGGGATCAAAGCCAGAGCCTCATACATGCTGACAGCACTCCACCACTGAGCCACGTCTGTTTTATGCTTAACTTCTAATACATAGCAATCTCCTAATCTAAAAGATAATGAAAATTTTGTTGGTAAAATATACTTAATGTTCTGTTATTGCACTTTCAGTTACCATTTGGACTGGTTAATTATTTTGTCAACTTGATACAAGCTCATGTCATCTGGGAAGAGGGAACCTCAATCAAGAAAATGCCTCCATCACATAGGTCCATGGGAAAATCTGTGGGGCACTTTCTTGATTAATGATTGATCAGGGAGGGTCTAGCCAACTGTAAGTGGAGATACCCCTAGGCAGGGGGTTCTGGGTTGCAAAAGAAAGTAGACTGAGCAAGCCAATAAGCTATGTTCCTCCATGGTCTCTGCTTCAGTTCCTGCCTCCAGGTTTCTGCACTGAGTTCCTGCCCTGACTTCCCTTCACCATAGACTATGCTGTAAGATGAAATAAACTCTTTCCTCCCAAGTTGCTTCTATTATAGTGTTTATCACAGCACTAGAAAACAATAGAGAGCAAACTAGGACACCATAATTTAATACCAATGATCCAAAGATAAAAAATGACTTACATTGCTAACAGGTGTGGCATTATTGGAAGAGTAGCTGGGTTAAAGTAGTCCTCAATGTTTTTCAGAGTGGTCAGCTCTGTGCTGGCATTACAAACCAATAATGCATGGACTGTTACTACAGAGACATCACAGAAAATGAGTATTAGATGTAAATAAAACCAACACAAACAAACTGATTATATGTCCTTCTAACTCAGAGGCTAGCCTCCGAACTAGTCAGATGACATAAAATGAAAGTTTCGGAACATGCAGAGGTGTTTAAACGTCTACCTTTTACATTCATTTTGAGTGTGAGCACTTGTGAACTGGGTAACTGCAATCTCACTTGGAACAATGTACAGAACGTGAAGAACAGGGCTAGTGAGGGCGGGGCACCACTTGACAGCAGCGGTTCTCTCTAGTTTCCATAGCACTTGTGCTGTAGAGGAGTGTGTGCAGTTTTTAAACTTTCTTTTATTTCTTCCTCAATCATTTATTAAACTTATAGAAAACAGAAAACTGGAATGCAAACAATGCTAAGAAAGCAGATATCTGAAACAAACACAAAAATGTCTACCTGAAAAGTGACTAATTGTTAATTGGGCTCTTGTTGGGTTCATACTGGTTGACTACATTTATTCAGTTAAAAAAAATAATCAGTTGAGTAGAGTGGATCACATCTTTAATCCCAACAGCAGGTGGATCACTGTGAGTTTGAAGCCAGCCAGGTCTACATAATGAGACTCTGTCTCATTAAATAAATAAATAAATAAATAAACAAAATAAAGGGGGAAAAAAGAGGAAGTCACCCATGCCTAAAATCCTAGCATTCCAGAAGTGGAGGCAGGATTTCTGTGAGTTCATGGCTAGCCTGGACTCCACAGCAAGATCCTGCCTCAACCAAAAAGAAGGGTGTTGGAGGGTGGTGGGAGATCAAAGGTTAAAAACATGAAATACTAGAAATCTAGGATCATTAAATGCTGTCTCTTTAATTCACTATGGACCAAATTCAACTATCAGAAATAGAGACTAAAATGTATAGAGAAACCTCCATATTCATAGAACTAGATGGGTGTCTTCTCAGGACCTTAAATGTCAGGGAATTTATAATTTCCTGTTGAAGACAAGTCTTATGTAGCCTAGGCCTAAAGATTCCCTTACTAAAAGAAAAATAAGGTGGGTAGTCTGTCTTCATAAAACTTTATCAAGAAGGGCTAGAGAGCTGGCTCAGCAGTTCAGTATTTGTTTCTCTTCCAGATGGCCAGAGTTGGATTCCTAGCACCCACATGGCAACTTACAACCATCTGTAATTCCAGTGCCAGGGGTCTCAATGCCATGTTCTGACTGCTGCATACTCCAGGCATACATGTGTGGCACAGACATATATGCAGGCAAAGCACTCAGACACATAAAAATAAATGCATCTAAAAAGAGAATTTCTCAAAATAGCTTAGGTACTCAAGATAAAAATTATATTCTGCTGAATCTCAAATCTCTAAAACCTTCTCAATGTAAAGATACACTGTTTACTAAATATACCTTCAAAGACCAAGAAAATTAGAACTCATCTAAATAAAATTATATGAAAAAGGACTCATGTCCAATGTTTACATTTAAAAAAAATCAGGTATATAGTATATAAAATTCAATCTTAACCAAATACTAAGTGATAGTTCAAGATTCCTTTTTCTATGTGGATAAGTGTTTTTTCTGCATGCATGTATATGTGTACTCCACGTGTGCCTAGTGCCCTTGTAGGTCAGAAGCGGGTGCCAGATCCTCCTAACTGCCCTTACAGATGATGATTAACTATTGTGTGGGTACTGGGACTAAACCTGGGTCCTCTGCAAGAGCAAGACTTGCTCTTAACCACTGATACATCTCTCAACCCCCGAAAGACTTCATTATATTGTTAGTTCTATAGAAATATTTACAAATTCAACTTTCATACACGTGTTAGTTTTATGTCAACTTGACACAAACCAGGAAAAGGTAACTCCAAGTGAGAAAATACTAATACTTCCATCGGACCAGCCTGTAGGCAAACCTGCGGGGCATTTTCAGGATTTATGACTGAAGTGGAAGGGCCCAGCCCACTGGAGGCCGTGCTACCTTTGGGCAGGTGACCCTGGGCTGCATAACCAAGTAGGCTCAACACGCCATGGGAAGCAAGCCAGTAAGCAGTGCTCTTCCCTGATTTCTGCTTTAGTTCCTGCCTCCACAGCGTTGCCCTTCTTGATGATGGACCATAACCAGTAAGCCAAAACAGACCCTTTCCTCCCTTTTGGTCAGGGTTCTGTTACAAGAGAGAAACAATACGTGTTTTCAGGATCACACTGCGTACAATATTAGAACCTGGAGATGGGTCCTTTTCACTGGCTTGAATCAAATAATCCCACACATATCACTCTTGCTCTCACCACCTCCTGTGTCTGTTGTTCTGGATGAAGAGAATTTAGGTGGACAGGATACTTACTGTTGGTGGGCCAATTGGAAGGGAAATAGCCTTTCAAAGGCTGCAGCTCCACTTCGTTGACAGAAGATGGCCCAAAGAAAGCACTGCATGCGATGAAGGTATCTAGTTTGAAGTCTAGGGTTTTTGAAATCACCCAAAGATCACCTGAAAGGCCAAACATTTTCAAAGTCCAGCTTTACTGAGGTAAGTTTGACCAAAACAAACAAATCAAAACTATAGCTAATTAGGATATTCAGCATGGCATTTTGGGGTGGTAGCAGGGATTGAACCTAGTGCCTTGTGCATGTTAGATACCCAATCTACCACTGCACTACAATTCCAGTTACAACACATTTTGATATGTCTTATGTGATGATTCCCACAACCAAACTCATTAACATATCCATCACCTGACATGGTTACTTCTGTGTGCATGGTAAGAACCCTTAAGATCTCTACCTTTTTCAGATTTCAAGTACAAGATACATTATGATTGACTGCTATTACCATGCTGGATATCAGATCACTAAAACTCACAACAGAATACACATATACTCAGGCAGGTACTCACATATACATAAAATAAAAATACATCTTAAAAAAAAAATGTATGTGTTGTGTATATAAATCCGTGTGTGTATGCACCACACTGTTTGTATGGAAGTCAGAGGACAACCTTGAGTGTTGGTCTTGCTTTCCACCTTGTGGAGTCTCTTTACTAGTTTTTCCACTACTTCCCCCAGGCCACTTGGCCCAAGCTTCTGGGGATTCTCCTGTCCCTGCCTCGCATCTCCCCATAGTAGCGCTGGGATTACAGATGCTCATCCCATGCACCTGGCTTTTATGTGAGTTTTGGGGATACAAACTCAGGTCCTCACACTGTCACAGTAAGCGCTTTTTACCCCTTGAGCCATCTCCTCAGACCTTATACAATATGTTTAATAATTGAGATGTAGATACAAACACAAAGTAATTTTCCCAGTACAGAACTGTCTATTGGTGGTATCATGTCATCACTCAAAAAGTGGCTTTTGCAGCATTTTAGAATCCAGCTTTTCAGATAATGGACATTCAACCTGTTCTGTCAACCTTTCAACACAATGTTCCTTCATTCAGAAAGTCTTGTTACAAATAAAACTACTGATGAACTCCAACAGTCAGCTTAATGACACTGGAGTAACTCCTCACTTCTACTCAGGAACTAGTAAGTTTGTGGATCAGAACTTACCTGTACATTGAGGAGCCCTTGTTTGGATAACATCATCTGGGAGGGAGGCAGTTGGGAGACCGTGAGGGACAGAGTGAGGGTAAACAGGTACGGCATGTGAATGCTTTCTAAGTACTTGTTTCAACTACCCATTTTTCAAGGTAGAAAAGGATTTAAAAGAGCATAGAAAGGGGGTAAAGGGACAAGGAGATGGCTCAAGAGGTAAGAGTAGTTACAAATCAAACTCTGGCTGAGCATGATGACACACTCCTTTAATCCCAGCACTCGGGAGGCAGAGGCAGGAGGTTCTCTAGGTCCAAGGCCAGCCTGGTCTACAGAGCTAGTTCCAAAACAGCCAGAGTTACACAGAGAAACCCTGTCTCAAAATAAAATAAAATAAAATAAAATAATAAAATAAACAACAAAAGGAGGGGGAGGGGGGAGAGAGAGAAAGAGAGAAAGAGAGAAGCATTTGCTGTTCAAGCCTGATGACCTGACTTTGACGGTCAGAGCCTGTGTACAAAGCTGGGTAGGGTGGATAAGTCTGTAATCCCAGAATTCCTATAGGTAAGATGGGAAGCAGAGGCAGAGCAGGCCAGAAGCTCTCATGCACAGCACAACAACAGAAACAAGAATATCTTGCCTTAAGACAAGGTAGGGAGAACTGACGCCTGAAGAGTTGCTCCCTGACCTTCACATGTGCCACAGCATGTGTGTGTACCTGCCTCACACACACTCACAAGTAAATTAGTCACACATGTGCCACAGAATGTGTGTGTACCTGCCACACACACACACTCACAAGTAAATTAGTCAAATTATTTTTTTAAAAGGGTGGGGTTGGAACAATGACTCAGACGTTAAGAGCACTGACTGCGGATGACCCTGGTTCAATCTCTAGCATCCACATGGCAAAACACCCCCAAACACAAATTTTATTTTTTTAGCTTTTATAATTAAAAGGGGGAAAGAACATAGCATGGCATGGTGGTGCACATCTTTAATCCTAGCACTCCAGAAGCAGAGGCAGGTGGATCTCTGAATTCAAGGTCAGCCTGGTTTACACATCGAGTGCCAGACCAACCAAGACTATATAGTTAAGACCCTGTCTCAAAAACAAACAAAATGAAATAGAAAAAAGCATAAGAAAAAGTAAAATAAATAAAAATACAAGTTTATAGAAACATACAAGTTTATCAATCATAATAAATCTAGTTATTGAGCATAATCTAGAAGTAAAATTTTTTCATTTTGCTTTTTTTGGTTTTGTTTGTTTGTTTGTTTGTTTTTGGTTGAGACAGGGTTGCTCTGTGTAGCTTTGTACCTTTCCTGGAACTCACTCTGTAGCCCAGGCTGGCCTCGAACTCACAGAGATCCGCCTGCTTCTGCCTCCTGAGTGCTGGGATTAAAAGCGTGTGCCATCACCGCCCAGCCATATAAGTAAAATTTCCATACTAGAATATGTCTAAAAGAAACATACTTATAAAAACACAAAAAGAAAGTATTGGAAAATGACTTACCAAGTAAATATTAGTAACAGTAAACCTGCTGTATCTATCCTGATTTTAAGAAAAAGGCATTATTGTTGAAGGGTCTCTCTATGGAAAATGTTTCCATCCACCAAGAAGATAATTTAGAACGTATGTCCATCTGGTAAACCTGCCTCATCTGTGAGATGCAGCAAGCAGCAAACCAGCAAGGGGAATGTACGCTGCAATGAAGGGTTCAACTCAGCCCCTGACTGCCCACAGCTAGTTAACGTTGGGCAGACAATACTAGGTTGGAGCTGGTGCTTAGAGAACTCTGAAACATAAAGAGCATTCTGAAATCACTGGTGAACAGAGCAGTGCAAACTAAAACTATGAGTTCTTTGTACACCCACTTGAGTAGGTTGATCCACAGGGTTTCTTGTACTAGGACTACACTTGATTAAAAAAAAAAATCAGTTTGGAACTCTAAAATAAAGATGCATGTTACACTCTCATGATATATAATGCAACATTTCCATTCAAGGACTATATCCACAAAAACTTCTTGTATTTCTATAAAAAAACATAAAATGCTTCCAACATACCAAGCTTTGTGAGGACTGGGGTAAGAATTGCACACCTTTAATCCCAGTACTTAGGAGGCAGAGACAAAGGCAGAGGCAGAGGCAGGCCTCTGTGAGTTTGAAGCCAGACTGGTATACAGAGTGAATTCAGGACAACCAGGACTGTTATGTTACACAAAAAAACCCTGTCTTGAAAAACTAATAGAAAAAAAGAAAGAATAGGTCATGAATGCCGGGCCATGGTGGCACACAGAGATAAATTACTTTATTATTTATATGATGCCAAGAATGTAGTGTAACTTTTCAATAAAGTAGCTTCTGGAATTATCATTATTATTATTATTTATTTATTTTTTGGTTTTTTCGAGACAGGGTTTCTCTGTGTAGTTTTGGTGCCTCTCCTGGATCTAGTTCTATAGACCAGACTGGCCTTGAACTCAGAGATCTGCTTGGCTTTGCCTCCCTAGTACTGGGATTAAAGGTGTGTGCCACCACCACCCAGCTGGAATAAAATTTTTTAAAAACTCTAAAATTTTTTTGGTTTTGGTTTTTTGAAGAAGGGTTTCTCTGTGTAGCCTTGCTGTCCTGGAACTCGTTCTGCAGACCAGGCTGGTCTCAACTCACTGTCTCCCGAGTGCTGGGATTAAAAACTCTAAAAATTTAAAGTATGCTATTTAGGAATGATTTTTATACCACACTTTTCACTGTATGTCACTATTAAATTCTACTTTAGGAATTCTCTTTACTATAAAGTATTTGCAGAGCTGCATGTTAACCAAGATGCTCAGCTGTATGGAACTCAATCATGAACATGAGCAGGTCTGCCTACCTTTATTATAAATTGAAGAGCTCTCTTTCCGACTCAGCTTAAGATAAATCTTACTTTTTGTTCCACTGTAAGATTCAGGATTTACAGTTGCAAACTTCTTTAGTTTACCATACTGTTTTCTCTGAAAATCATATCCTTTCCTGAAAAAACAAAAAAAGAACAAAAAATAAAAGTGATTCTGAGGGGTTAAGAGACTCCTCAGGTCTTCCAGGGACCTGAGTTCGGTTCCCACACCCACACCTGGCAGCTCATAAACACTTGTAACTCCAGTTCCAACAGATCCAATAACCTCTCTGGCCTCCACAAGCACCCACAAACATGAGCACGTACATACAGTACCCACCCACAAACATGAGCACATACATACAGTACCC
>CABHPQ010158908.1:40766-69635 GCA_902168405.1 Peromyscus aztecus
CATACAGTACCCACCCACAAACATGAGCACATACATACAGTACCCACCCACAAACGTGCACATACATACAGTACCCACCTACAAACATGCACACATACATACAGTACACACAAACATGTGCACATACGTTCAGACACATACCATATGCATAAAGATTGTTAAAAATCTTTTTAAAATGAATTTGAATATTAAGGAAGAATTATTTTAATTTTTAACACAGCATGTAATGCAAAGAACTAGAGTTGTGCATGTTTATTTACTTTCATAGATGTTGTAAAATATAAATATATTATTCTATCAGCTGCGTAGTGGTGGCGCACACCTTTAATCCCAGCACTTGGGAGGCAGCGACAGGTGGATCTCTGTGAGTTCAAGACCAGCCTGGTCCACAAAGTGAGTTCCAGGACAGGTTCCAAAGCTATACAGAGAAACTCTGTCAGAAAAAATCCAAAAAATTAAAAATAACAAAAAAAAAAAAAAAGAGAGAGAGAGAGAATAATTCACAGATCTGTCATCAGCTTTAATAACAATCAAGGCAGGGCAGTGGTGGTGCATTCCTTTAATCTCAGCACTTAGGAGGCAGAGGCAGGCAGATCTCTCTAAGTCCATGGCCAGCCTGAACTACAAAGAGAGTTCCAGGAAAGCCAGAGCTATTACACAGAAAAACCCTGTCTTGAAAAAACAAAATAATAATAAAAGTGATAATAATGACAGAAAAGGTATTTAGAAGCCAGACCATCTAAGTTTATATAGCTGTAAAATCACAATAATAGATCTTAATTACCATCATCTTATACATTATTATTATGAGGAAATAATACACACCAAGTCCTTGGGAAAGGGCTACTGTCTGTACGCTTTCGTAAGTTACTGGTCTCCATGCACACTGTCGCTATGTTAGCTGTTTACTGAGCCCACTCTCATCCTATCAGCTCTATAATTCAGGCTTGGGAACAACCTATCCCCGTGCTGCTAAAGAATTGTCACTGTGGGTTATAAACGGGGCTTCCCTTACGTTTGTGAATAGTCATGAAGAGAAAGGAGGGAGGGAGGGAGGAGAAAACAAAACAAACTACCTTTTGTCAGTTGTCCTGATATTGTTGACATCATTTGATGTTTAGATAGGACCAAAATAACTTTAAAGCCTTACTTTCACTTAAAATAATAGAGCCGGAAGTTGTCTCCTTGATATATACTTCCCCATCTGTGGTGGTTTGAATATAACTGACCCAATAAACTCAGGGAGTGGCACTACTAGGAAGTATGGCTTTGTTGGAGTAGGTATGGCCTTGTTGAAGGAAGTGTGTCACTGTGCAGACAGGCTTTGAAGTCTCATACACTCAAGCCACACCTGGTGTCTCAGACCACTTCCTGTTGCCTACAGGGTCAAGATGTAGTTCCTTTCCTACTCTCAGCTCTTTTTCCAGCACCACATCTGCCTGCATGCTGTCATATCCCACCATGATGATAATGAACTAAACCTCTGAAACTGTAAGCCACCCAATTAAATGTTTTCCTCTATAGGAATTCCCATAGTCATGGTGTCTCTTCTCAGCAATAGAAACCCTAACTAAGACACTATCTCAATTACTTTTAAAATCATTGATGGGTTTGGAATGTAGCATAGGAGAATGATGGCGCAGCATGTGCAAGACTCTAGAATCAACCCAAGTACCCGTGGGCAATTCTGTGAGGGTTGCTAGTCTCTGATATAATTACAGAACATGTTATGGTACCATAAAACATACCTCAACAAAAGCTGGCATTCCTCATAGACTGGTATCTTTTGACTTCTTAAATATGAGCCAATACTCTTAACATCATTAAAAACCATGTTGGGCTGAGACTCATCCTGTGATAACTGTCCTGGAGTTGCTTCCTCAAGCCATTTGAAAAATTTACATTGATTATCTTTGGGCCTATCACATGTATAAAAGAGACGACCCTAATGGAGAAGAAGATATAAAGAATTTAAGGTTCAGTGTTTGGCTAGCATGCATATTAGAATTTAGTGAAAAAATTTATTTCTATTTTTCTACTGTTTTCTGTACTATGTTTGTCCAGTATTTTATAAAGGCGGCCTGTTATTAATGTATTCCAAAAAATAAATCACTTATTAATTTAAACAATACATTAAAATTATAAAGTACCTACTTTTCCATTTACTTTCTCTGTATCAAAAGAGTATATTACTCTGAGAACAGAACCTTATTTGAGAGGCTGGAGAGTTGGCTCAGCATTAAGAGTACTTGCTGCTCCTACAGAGGACCCAGATTTGGTTTCCAGTAACCACATGACCTATAATTCCAGTCCTAAAAGATCCAGCACTCTCTTCTGGCCTCCATGGGCTCTAGGTATACATGTGGTGAACATATATATATGCAGACATTCACGCATACACATTAAATAAAAATAAATCTTATTTTAAAACTAGAAATCATTATAATTTTATTGTTCCCCAGTTAAGTGTTCACTAGTCAACTTGGAATCTACCCAGAAACAATTACTAGCAATATCTGTACATTTCTTTCTACATACACACGTGCGCACACACACAGACACTCACAATTCACAAAATGAAGCATTTTATACTCTGTGACCTAAGCCTTTTAACAAACCACATAGCATGGACATGCAAAGCATACAATCAAATAATCTTAAAAACAACACAAGGATTGTTAGTAGCTACGTATTTCAATCTATAGCTACGCTATTATTTATGAATTCTTGCTTTTGACTTTTTTGTTGTTGTTTCTGAGACAGGGTTTCTCTGTGTAGCTCTGGCTATCCTGGAACTTGCTCCATAGACCAAGCTGGCCTTAAACTCACAGAGATCCCCTGCCTCTGCCTCCCAAATGCTGGGATTAAAGGTGTGCGCCACCACCGCCTGGCTGCTTTTGATTTTTTTAAGGTCAAATTTATATATTCAACTAATGATGCATGCAAATAGTGAAATGATTTAATTGTTATTATAGGTGAAAGCAGTTTTACAAACGAGTAAAAGCTATCAATGTGTTCCTAACCCTTCTCTGTGATACCCACAACATACATTAGGTCAGCATGCTTTTCTATTCCCTTGGCCTTGTCTAGTGCTGGTACAGAAGTTTTCAACCTTCATTTCTTTCTGTCTCATCTCAGCATTTTCTAAACCCTGAAGCGGATCCCTTTCTCAGTGCTGACACTACAGCTTAGGCACAGTCTTCTCGCCTTATATATATAATTTTCTTCCCTGTATTAGTTTCCATCCACTATCATGCAATAAGTTCCTAAAATTTTTGAAGATTAACTTTCTGATTTCTGTATCCTGGAACACAGATCATTCATTTCATTAGAAAAGTACTGAGAGCTTATTATATCACTTATACCACAAAGAAAACGCACGTCTCAGTTTCCATAGTCCCTAAGCTATGCATAAGGTAAGTGTGGAGAGGGAGCAGAAGCAGTACCTTATTTGGGCCTTCTTTTTTAACCATGACAAGTTTGGCAGGTTGATTATGATGGCAGGATGGTGAATTACTTTTTCCACTTTTCAGTGTCTCTCCTTTTGATGATGTATAAAAGGATATGTCAACTTTGGAAAGGGCTTTGTATAACCTTTGTGCCAATCCAAACAGTAATATATTCAGATGCTCTACAAGAAAAAAAAAAGAGCTAAAAATTAAACACAAAATTATTTTGTATTTGTATCAAGTGCACTGTTTCCTAGCCAATTTGAAAATAGCCTTTTAACACTCAACTGTAACACAATACTATAACATATATTATTTTAAAGATTTGTTTTTTATGTGAGTGCCTGTACGTATGTAAGCACACCAAGTGTGTGCAGTGCTCACAGAGGTCAAAAAGAGTTAGATCCCCTGAAGCTGGAGTTACAGATGGTTGTACTTCCATGCGGGTATCAGTAACTGAATCTGAGCCCTCTGTAAAAGCACTCTAACCACTGAGCCAGCTCCCTAACAATCCCTTTTGTACTTTATTATTGTCTCAATTTTGCCACATTGGAACAAAAAACAAAACAAAAAACCCAGCTTCACAGCCAACCCAATAATGCATCCAAGACAAAATACTGTGGTATTAAGCCCATATCTATCAGACTGTTATACTTCCTGACAGTCATCTACACTTTTTATTACTGCTGCATATTAATTGTATATATTAATGTATTTCACAGCAACATTCTTTTTGAAGGATTATTTTTAATTATGTTCATATATGTATGCCTGCATGTGTGGGTTTGTGCACATGACTACAGTACCCAAGGAGGCTGGAGAGTGTTGGCTCCGTGAAGGAGAGTTACTGACAGTTGTGAACCATTTCACTGTGGGCTTATGGAATGGAACACAGGTCCTCTGCCAGAGCTAAAAGCACATTTAATAGCTAAGCCATCTCTCTAGCCCCTCACTGTAACATTTCAATACATATAAATATTGTGCTTTTAGAAACCACATCATATATTTATTTACCTTATTTTACTTTAGTTTTTGAGACAGTCTTACTATGTTGGTCCTGTGGTGATATTTTGTTTGTACTCTAACAAATAAAATTTGCTTGAAGATCAGAGCACAGAGCCAGCCACTAGATTAAACATAGAAGCCAGGGCGTGGTGGCACATACCTTTAATCCTAGCACTTGGGAAGCAGAAATCCATCTGGATCTCTGTAAATTCAAAGCCACCCTGGACTACACAAGATTAATCCAGTCTAAAAGAGAAACAGCCAGACAGTGGTGGCACACACCTTTAATTCCAGTACTTGGGAGTCCCATGCCTTTAATCCCAGCACTAGGAAGACTGAGACAGGAAGTAATATGGCTGGGTGGAGAAAGGAATATAAGACAGGAGGAGACAGGAGTTCAGTACCCTTTCAGCTGAGGACTCAGGGGCATTCAATCTGAGGATTCAGGGGCATTCAGTCTGAGGATTCGTGGAAACAGGATCTTCCCCTCTCAGCTGAGGAGTTGGCAAGGTGAGAAGTGACTGTGGCTTGTTGTCTCCGATCTTTCAGCATTTACCCAGATATCTGGCTCCAGGTTTTTATTATAAGACCAATTAGGATTTGTGGTACAAGGTCCAAACTGATCAAGCTCTCAATCTCCTGCAGTCTCCTATGTGCTGGGCTAACACTGCCACACCTTATAACAATCCATCTTTCAAAAGGCAAGTTTTAGTCTTACACCTCAAAACATTCAGACCTAAGCAATGCATCATACTTAAACATCTCTATTTAAGTGTAATGGGCTCATTTGTTTCTATTTTAATAGATAAAAAGACATTATTTTTAAAATACTGCAATTTCCCACTTTTAAAGCTCAATTTTGTTCTGACATTAGAATAAAGTTACTAATAAGTTCTAGAGTTAAATATATGCAAAATAAATCTCCAGAGGAGAATTTACTATGAAAGTCTATAATGTATTATTCTTTTTTGTAGTTCTAATATCACACTAGATAATCATCAGAATAAAAATATAATAGCCATACCTATGATAGAAGATGTAAAGATCTGCTTATAGTGAGTGGGAGACTGGAAAACAGCTGGTATGTAAACTTGCCTTTGAGGAAGATAAGCTGATATTATTTTCTGCCCACTCGGGAAGTATAGCTCTGAACCATTTATCTCCTGGGGGGGAAAAACACCATTTACCAACAAATTTTTTCATATATAATGAAGAAAACACTAATTGTACTTTTGATCTTTAGAATCCATGTTTTATGATTTAAAATAAAAAAACAAATAAAGCCAGAATATTTACATGAACTTTTGACTCTTAAATAGACTAACTCTTCTCAACGGCCTTTTTTTTTTTATTTTATTTTATTTTATTTTACAATATAATTTAATTCTACATATCATCAATGGCCTCTTAATATGATTTTGGATATGTTTTGCTACAAATGGATCATTTTATATTTCTATTTCTGTTATGACTATAATAATGACTTTTAGCAAATTTTTTTGTTTGTTTGTTTTTGTTTTTTTGTTTTTCGAGACAGGGTTTCTCTGTGTAGCTTTGCGCCTCTCCTGGAACTCACTTGGTAGCCCAGGCTGGCCTCAAACTCACAGAGATCCGCCTGGCTCTGCCTCCCAAGTGCTGACTTTTAGCAAATTTATAATAGATGTATATGCCTTACCTTAATAATCCTCTAAGTAAGACTGATTTGATAGTCAAAAATACAAACAGTGAGATCAGTAATGGAAGGAGTGGCAGAAAGAGTAATAAGAGCTAACATTTAGCCGGCGTTGGTGGCTCACGCCTTTAATCCCAGCACTCAGGAGGCCGAGCCAGGCGGATCTCTGTGAGTTCGAGGCCAGCCTGGGCTACCAAGTGAGTTCCAGGAAAAGGCGCAAACCTACACAGAGAAACCCTGTCTCAAAAAACCAAAAAAAAAAAAAAAAGAGCTAACATTTATTAAATACCTTTTATATATCCAACAGTATACCCAAGACTTTTAAACACGTAATTTAATATTCATAATTACTGGGAAATAGGTATCTAATCAAAAAGTAAACTGTTCCCAAACAATTTGCTTATTCTTCTGTTGGAATTCAGACAGTAACTACTGGGTGAAAAACACTTTCCTCACCTGTAAATCTTTGACTCTGGAGTTGTAGCTGGCGGAGCTTCCTAACACAGCTTGAATTTCCTCAGTCTTGGAAGTGTGCTTTGAGTTCAGAGGAAGAGCTTTCTTTCTGGAAACAGAATCTTGACTGGGGAAGTCCTGCTGCTGTTGATAGAGCATGCCTTTTATCATCTGCAAGTGCACAGGGTCTCCAGAGCTTTCATTCACAGCATTACTCTGCCTCTCACGTGTGTGGCTACATCGCATCCCAGAGACAACCTCAGCACAGAGGCCCTCTGTCACTTCGCTGTCAATTCTGTTTGGAGAAGCTGAGTTGCACTGGAGCGTGTTCTGATATTTCAGCCACTTGCTTTGAGCAGAATTCTTAGGAAGCAGTGAAACATCTGGAGTCCCTTCTCTAGACCCTTCACAGAAAGAAAGCTCACCCTGGTCCTCAGGTCCACGGGCAAATGAAAGGACCGATTCTTCACACAGGTCCAACACAGGAGAACCAGAAGGCTCTCGTGCGTCGTCATCAGTCATAAATGAACAAGAATCTAAGACTACTGGCCCATCACCAGGTGGCAAAGTAATGAAGGGAAACGAGGCTCTACTTGCAAATGGAAACCTTTGACGGTCCTTACTCTCCAGAAAATCAGTGTTTTTCAATCCTGAAAGAAAATATAATGCTGATCAATACAATGTAACCAGTCATTACCCAGACTCTAGAAAACAGTGGGGACACAGGCAAGGGCAGAAGTTCTGACTTGCTGTGTAAAAACAGAAGAATAACACAATTTTATTGTCCCCTCCCAAAGTAAATGCTTTCAGATCAAAATCTAAAGGTTCAAAATTTAATTTACAGATCTGAAGACTCTATTAAGATTGACAACACAAGTCCTTCTCTTTTCTTCTACAAAACTAAGTATCTAATGTAATTCCTCATTGTATTTACAGAACATCTAAGTTTTCAAAGCATTCGAATCTGAAAAAAGCTGCATCACTCTCACTTTACAGGTGAGGTCCAGAGATCAGTGTGCATCAAGTGGCACAGTCAGAAAGAACACAGGATGAGTTGATATCTAGTCACATACCTTCTGGAGACAAATATGGACACTTAATATGATGTGATTGTAACTATCTTTTTTTTCCTTCATTTTTATCTTATGTGCATTGGTGTTTTTCCTGCATGTCTGTGTGAGGGTGCCAGATCCCCTGGAATTGGAGTTACAGACCGTTGCGAGCTGCCATGTGGGTGCTGGGAGTTGAACCCGGGTCCTCTGGAAGAGCAGTCAGTGCTCTTAACCGCTGAGCCATCTATCCAGCCCTGATTGTAACTATCTTTAAATTATTTTATTTATGAATTATAATACCTTTCACAACAAAAAAGATTTTTAGCTTTATATGTTAAATTGATCACATAGATGGGATAGTGAACTCACATCAGATTGTCTGAATGAGTTTTACAATTCCTTTCATCTAGAAGCAGCTATTAGAATAGACATTGCTGAAAGTGTAAAAAGCAATAAATATCTATTGGATATATTAATGAATCAGCAAAACTGTATAGGAATCGAATATTATTAAAGTTTTTATCTAAAAATATTATAGAGTCTTACTTTATTTGACACAGTCTATTTTATAGGAAATAAATTTTGATGATCATTTTGGAAGTAGTGGAACAGTAAGTGAGCTAATGAATACTCTTCAATGAAGTGTTATATTAAAAGACAACACCCTAATTAAGCAACAGTGATAGAAAATTAAAACTCCATTATAGAACTAAAGATTCAAGCCTGCTTCAGAGGATGTACTCCTCCCATACAAACTCTTCCACATCCTGTTTTTGCTCCCAAGTAGCCCAAGCTAGTCTTTAAGTGGTAATTCTCCCGCCTTGTCTCCTGAGTGCTGATATTACAATACTACCTCACACCCATCCCCATTCACATCTCCTTCTACCCTCCCTTTTTTCCCCTACCTTCAACCAGACACAACCATGAAACCAATTCACACACAACTTCTGATTCACATTAAATTTTTTTTCTTTTTCATACTAATCATCAACTCACAACCAAAAAACCACCAAAATTACCTATAACTTTGCTTGTCACGAAACCTAACTTCAGACTAAGAAAAATATACATTAATGAAATTATCAGGAAAAGGGATCCTACTAAACAACAAACTTTCCAAGAAGAAGAAAATGACTTAAAAGTCAAAATGGATGTAAACACTTGAGGCCTGAGAACAATGATGGCATCAGCCATTGAGGAGTTCCTGATACTGACAGTATCCCAAAGCAAAAGGAGGAGATGAAGAGGTTATGCCAAGGTCAACCATGGTGCTGAGGAGATATTTGCTATGAGCCACTTCACAGCAGGAGAGAAAGGGGAGACCAGCGTTGGCGTTTCAACAGCAAGAAGTCCATCCACAGTAGAGACAGTTTCAGAGGGAGTGAAGAGACGGCAGAGGAGGGAGTGAGAACTAGAGAGGAAAATGCATTTGGAACAACATCCATGATAGAAAAAGCCTAAGGGAAGATACAGTGGGTTCCCTGACACTTCTGGCCCAGTAACCCTCTCCCAGATAACAGTGGAGAAAATGAAAATCACCAGGGAACATCCTTGCTCTCAGACACTCCTCAGAGAACTCAAGCACAGAGTCTTCATTTCTTGTGTTGAAAGAAAAAGTAGGTGCGGGGCTCAATGCGGAGATCTTTTGTTCTGGTGAAATGACCTGTCCAGAAAAAAGAAAATCACTAACTAAAATGTTCTTACTGCAGCCTTTTCTATCAGTTTGAATTCTAGTAACCTCTATTCTAAACACATTGGGAGCAAAGAACTATAAAATTTTCACCCAAAAGCACAGGCTAGGAAAAGTTTGCTAACATAAACAATAATTTTAAGTACAAAAAAGATTAGGATTTATCGTGAAGTGGGAGGCATTCTGATATGGACTGATTCCATTATGAAGACCTAGTTCTGAAGGTAAATTTCCATTCTAAGGGGCTCAACGCAAGCCCCATCTCATGTGTGGACTGTGAAAACTATCGTCCTGCAAACTCGACCAGATCTGAGCAGTTTTCTCTTATGTTTTTGGACTCAGGGTTATGCATAGCTGATACACATTTCAAGATGTTCCTTCCAAGTGCAGGGACTTTTAAATATACTCAGATATGAACAGCCATATAATTCACTGCTAACCTCACTAGAGCAGCATTAAGTTGTGCTGCAGCTTTTCCCCAAGATCAGAACCTCAATACCGCTCTAGTTTGCCTTTTGTTGCTATGACAACCCATGACCAAAAGCAACTCAGGAGAGGAACCGGTTACACTTCAGCTTACACTGTCAGATAACAGTCCACTACTGAGGGAAGTTGGCCCAAGAACTCAGGCAGGAACTGAATCAGAAACCATGAAGAAATAATCCTTCCTGGCTCGCTGGCTCTTACACAGCTCAGGACCACCTGCCCAGGGATGGCACTGCCCACATCAATCAGCAATCAAGAAGACAGTTCCTCAAAGACATGACCACAGGCCAATCTGACCTGAGTAATTCCTCAGTGGAGGTTCCCTCCTCCCAGGCTTTGTCAAACTAATAAAGACCTGCCAGGCATAGTGTCACATGCGCTTAATCTCAGCTTTCTGGAGACAGAAGCAGGCAGATCTCTGTGAGTTCACGGTTGGTCTGGTCTACGCAGTGAGTGAGGCCAGCCAGGGCTACACTGCGAGACCCTGATTCAAAAAACAAAACAAGGGGCTGGAGAAATGGTTTAGCAATTAAAAATAGTGTGTTCTTCAGTGCCTGGCACTGATATGGCAGCTCACAAGTGTCCAGTTTCAGGGAATCTAACACCCTCTTCTAGCTTCCCTGGGCACCACACATGCAAGTAGTGCACAGACATGCATGCAGGCAAAACACCCATACACATGAAAGAAGAAATACTTAAGGATTCCATCCTGTTCCCCTAGTACATTCTCCACAACTGGCCAGAGCTGTTTCTAAAAATTAAGCTCAATCATTTTTCTTCACTGATCCAAACCCTCTAATCGCCCCCAGTCTCTTTTAATGTACATGACTGCTCTGTGACATCTTACATGGCCTGCTCTGTGACCTCACTTCTGTCACCTTCCTTGTCCCTCACTCACTCCTCACTACTGTATGTCTCTTGCCACAAATCCCTTTCCCCCCACATACTGGCATTGCATTCTCATTTCTCTCCAGTGTCACCTTATCAGAGAAGGCTGACTTTACCTACATGGAACAGAACCCCAGCCCACCTGTATGGTGATATTTTATTTGTGCTGAAATGTGATATTATTTGTATGTTAATAAATAAAGTTGCCTGGGGGGTCAGAGCTAATAGCAAGCCATTTAGCAGAAGTCTGGCAGTGGTAGCACACACCCTTAATCCCAATCACATGGCAGGCAGAGTCTGTGTGTTCAAGGACACAGTCAGCTTGGTGACACATGCCTTTAATCCAAGTACCAACCATAGAGACCTGGAGGTCTGTATAGACAGGCAGTGATGAAGAAGTCATGTGGTTGAGTTTAGAACCAATGAGAAGGCAGAACAGAAAGTCAATAAAAATACAGACACACAGGAAGTAGGTCTCTTTCTCAGGGGAAGGACAGCAGCAGCTAGTCAGCTAAAGGCTATTCGCTAGTGCTCTGACCTCTTGGGCTTTTAACTCTGTATTTGGCTCTGTGTTTCTTATTGAATAAGACCGTTTAGAATTACATCTACACATCTGTACTGTCACCCCTTACAGAGCTATACGCTTACTCGGAGCACTTCAGCCCTTCCAGGCATTATGTATTTATCTGTTTATTAGTCTCACTTCATTATGAGGAACTTGCCTTTTATTCACAGGCTATTTTGACAGTACAATAGACAGTAGGTAGCTGCTCGTGAGAATATCTGTTTGCTGCCTGGGGCTACAACTCAATGGCAGAGCACTTGCCCAGCAAGTATGAAGTCCTGATTTGCTTCCCAGCCCTGTGTGGAGGTGGCGGTGGAGGGGTTAAATGGTTGACGAACACATACATTTTTAGGAGTTAGCCATAATTCTACTTTCCTACCTCTCATTCATTCCTTAATTCTCTCTGAATTGGCCTCTACAAACACTGTTTCACTGCACCTGCTCTTGCCAAGGTCACCGATGATCTCCAAGTAGCTAATGAAATGGGACATATTTCTATATTCCTTTTATTGGAGGGCTCAGTAATAGTGGACTCCATTCTGGAGATGACATGACCCAAAAGCAAGAGGCAATAAAAGGAAAAATTAGTTAAAGGGGTTCTAAGAAACTAAAAATTTTCTGCATAGAAAAAGAAGAGATTAACAGAGACCACATACAGGATGGGAGAAATACGGCAGAGTATTCATCTGACAAGAGACTAGAAGATCAACTCAGCACCTGAACAATCGGATTTGAAAGTGGCAAGTGGTGCTGGGGGATAACTGGGTGGTTAGAGAGCTTACCTAGCAATCAACAATCACACAGCCAAGGCTCAGATTCAACACCACAACTGAAGCGACATAAAAGGTAAATGATGGGGCAGGCCTACTTACCTGCCTCCGTCCCTTCTCCCCCTACCTCTCTCTTCCTTTCAAGAATGTCATTATATACCCCAGGGATATGGCCACACATAGCTCAATTTTTATCTTTTCTTTTTTCCTTTTTTGAGACAATGTCTCTCCAGGTAGCCCCACCAGGCCTAAAAACTTTTTTTTTTTTTAGATTTATTTATTTATTATGTATACAGTATTCGGGCATGTATGCTTATACGCCAGAAGAGGGCACCAAATCTTATTGTAGATGGGTGTAAGCCACCATGTAGTTGCTGGGAACTGAACATGAGACCTCTGGAAGAACAGCCAGGGCTCTTAACCTTGGAGCCATCTCTCTAGCTCCTATTTAGCCAGACTAGCCTTAAACTCTAAACAGAGATTTCTTCAAACATTATACAAACGTTGTATACTGAATACACAAATGGCTAACAGATATACGAAATGATGTTCACCATCACTTGTCAACAAGGAATCCAAATCAAAACCACAATGAAAAATGATCCTACTTGAATAATAGCCCACATATAAAATATTTTAAATTACAGAGTTAGGAATTAGAAGTGTACATGTTAGCTCATGCCTGTAATCCCAGCAATCTGGAGGATGAGGTAGGAGAATCATTAAATGCTTGAGACCAGCTTGGGCTGTATGTAAGTTTCAGACCAACCTGCCTACTGAGTGATACACTGTCTCAAAAATGAAAAAACAGGCTGAAGAGATGAAATAGAGAATATATCTTAAAGTTCGGAGAACACCGTATGTTAGCAATCCATCACATTTATTGAGAGACACTGTCTTGGAAGGGCTAGTCATTTTGTGACAAACTCAGAATCCACACCCTATGACCATAACTAACATATGTCAATAATGAGAAAAATGGCAATGGGGCTGGAGAGATGGCTTAGCCGTTAAGAGCACTGGCTGCTCTTCCAGAGATCCTGAGTTCAATTCCCAGCAACCACATGGTGGCTCACAACCACCTGTAATGAGATCTGGTGCCCTCTTCTGACCTGCAGGCAAACATACAGGCAGAACACTGTATACATAATAAATAAATCTTTAAAAAAGAAAGAAAGAAATATGGCAACGGACACAAGTACACAAATTTCTTCTTCTTTTGTTCGTTTTTCCTGACTGCCTAGAACTCACTATACAGCCCAGGCTAGCCTCAAACAGAAATTTTTCTGCTTCAGCCTCTCAAAGGCTGGAATTTACAGTCCAGAGCCATTACACACAGCAAGTTTCTTTTTCAGGAATTCAGGCAATGGTGACCACAAATTATAATATTGTGAATAGTAAGAAACAGTAGAGACGTGGCGACACAGAAGAGAAACAAACCAAAGTACTCCCTAGAGGAAGACTATGTGTGCTGATCTACCCCGCTAGCTGTAGAAGGCCTCAAACCTGGTACTGCTGAGAGAAGGAGACAACGGAAAATGACAGACATGCCAACAAATCCGAAAGCACGTGTGTCTCGGGTAGTCTGACTAGAGCTACTACTACGGTTCTTGTCAACTTACCCTGGACTCCTTTTCTATAAGGATTCACAAAATTAAGTACTGACAAACAGAAAGCAACTTGGGGAAATGTAACTCTAAAAATTACTTTTACCTGCAAGAAGTTAGTCTGCACACAAGTGCTAGGCAACTCTGGTGTCCACACAGGAGTGTGTGCCATGAAGTTTTCATAGTCAATCCTCTCTGGAAACTGACTGCATCCTAGCTGTACGCTGTGTCCTCTGACCATTACACCACTAGTAGCCGATCCTTTCACCTGATGTCCTTGAAACTCAACAGGCTAAAGGTAAATTATTAAAAATAAGAACTTCGTAAGTATAAGACATATATATTCATAATGTAAACATATAGTATTGTACATTAATGTATTATAAGCCTGTTGAATGCACAGACCTTTTCGCTCCACCTAAGAAGCACCACCATTTAATACAGTGCCTGGCATACAGAAAGCAATCAATAAAATAAAAAAGAAGAAATGAAGAAGCACTTTGCTTTGCCTGAGAGGTCTGCACACTGTCAGACTAAACTATGAGGGAGACTGGGGGATCTCTGCAGCTCTATATATGAGTCTTCTACTCAGAAGTGTGACTGCAATGCAGACTAACTCCCTCAGAGACTTCACACCTACCATGTGGTCTGCTTTCAGGGCTCAAATGGCTTTCTCTGCTGCCCCCTTGAGGATTTTAGCATTTTACTCCACACGAGGTTTTTTAACAAAGCCCACCCAGAATATGGGAAAATAAAATACCTTAAAAGGCCAAAAGAATATCCTTAAAGGATTCAT
Source organism: Peromyscus aztecus (assembly GCA_902168405.1). Classification (NCBI taxonomy): domain Eukaryota; kingdom Metazoa; phylum Chordata; class Mammalia; order Rodentia; family Cricetidae; genus Peromyscus; species Peromyscus aztecus. The sequence goes on from CABHPQ010158908.1 coordinate 55,200, forward strand.
TTCTAATGAATGGCTGAATTACCAGGAGGATAAATACACTGTGAATCTACTGTTACTTAAGAATAAAGATCCCAAAGCTCATGTTAAAGGACAGTCAAACCTAAATGCTTTTTTACATAGAGCTTCAGTTGAGAAAAATGCTGTGTAGTACCTGATGGGCATACACTGCATTCACTTTGATAATAAATTGCTAAGATACTAGGACATGCATACTTATTGATCAATGCTTAGCATTCAACAAATGGACTGTTACACATTTGTTTGGGCCAAGAAATGGAGTTTTAAAAACTGCTTGTGAGGGGAGTCATGAATCAAGAATTTGGAACCTTCTGTACTGCTACAATTATAAATTACAAAACATTCTTGTGCTGGCTAATTTTATGTCACATTGACACCTGCTGCTCGAGTCATGAGAGAGGAGGGAGCCTCGATTGAGAAAATGCCTCCGTAAGATTGGACTGTAAACAAGCTTGTAGGGCATTTTCTTAATTAGTAATTGATAAAGAAGGGCCCAGCCTACTGTGTTTTGAGGAAGATTGTGGAAGGACTTTGCAACTTTGGGCTGGAAAAGCCACTGAGGGTTCAAACCTCAGTAGGCTGCTCCACAGGAGAATGGAAAGTAAATGTTGAGAGCAGGGCAGGAACAGAGGCTTTGCTTCTGAAGTTTCAGAGGGAAGCAAAGACTCTACCAGGCCACTTGTGTGAAGAATCTGTGGTGTCTGGTCAGCTGGAGCTGAAGAAGAAACCAACATCCTTGAGGTGAAATCTGGAGAGCGGTTCCTCAGGGTCAGCACACAGCTGTGTTCCAGAGGTGGCCAAAGTTGTAACTTGTGTTGGCAGCTGAACTTGGTGGTATAAGAGTCACCCAAGTGGTACTGGTTGTGAAGGCATGAAGCAGCTGAGGCTTGGCACTGTGAGGCCAGGAGAGGCCACTGGTGCAGGTGCACCCTCAGCAGCAGTTGATGGGCCAGGATTAAAGGCACCATGCAGAGAAGGGAGAGACTACTGATGAAAGTGCAGCCCAGCTGCTACAAGACTCGAGCACTTTGGAGATGCCAGTACCATGGTATGGCCTCCAGGAACAGAAGCAAGTGTAAAGGGAAACCGAAACTGAGCCCAGAGGACAAGCTGTATGTGCTGCAGAGGGTGAAGACCCAGAAGTGATCCAGGTCCCTTGGAGGAGCCCAAATCATGAGTGAGTTCCAGATATTGGACACTGAATTATTCATACTGTTGTTTTGTTTTATTTTGCTTTGGTTGTGACTGTGCTCTGGTTCTTCCCTCTTGAAGTACAGAAGTATTTAACTTTTTATTGATTTCACAGGAGCTCACAGTTTAAAAACTTTGAACTTTTAAGGGGATTCTGGATTTTAAAACAGACTGAATTTTTTAAAAAAGATTGATTATGCCGGGCGGAGGGAGGCAGATCTCTGTGAGTTCGAGGCCAGCCTGGTCTCCAAAGCGAGTTCCAGGAAAGGCACAAAGCTACAGAGAAACCCTGTCTCGAAAATAAAAAAAAAAATAAAAATAAAAATAAAAAAGATTGATTATAAAGTGTTTGACTCTGTAAAGAAAGACAATGGGACTTTTTAGGTTTTTAAAAATGTTTCATATTGTGGTGTTTATACTAATATATGATCTTGGAGAGAAACAAGAAAGAAAAAGTTATAGCTTAACAGTAATGCATTCATGTGTCAAGTTGACCAGGGATCAATTATGCTGGCTAGTTTTGTCAACTTGATGCAAGCTAGTCATCAGAGAGGAGGGAGCTTCAATAATATTGAACTATAGAAAAGCCTGTAGGGCATTTTCTTAACTAGTAACTGATGAGGAAAAGTCCAGCCTATTGCGGGTGGTGTCACCCTTAGGCTTGATGGTCTTGAGTTCTGTAAGAAAGCATGAGCATGCCATGAAGAGCAAGTCAGTAAGCAGCACCCCTCTGTGGTCTCTGCATCAGCTCCTGCCTCCAGGTACCTGCCCTGTTTCAGTTCCTACCCCAGCTTCCTTCGATGAACTATGATGTGGAGGTGTAAATCAAATAAACCCTTTCCTCCCCAACTTGCTTTTGGTCATAGTGTTTCATCATAGTAATAGCAACCCTAAATAAGACAATTCTTATCAACTATATGGCAAGAGATGCATAAATAATAGGATGGGGCCATAAGTAGAGGCAGTAGAGAGAAAGTATGATCAAAGTATATGCTTATGAAAATATCATTATTTTCTACACAAGAAACATACAGTAGTTTAAAGAGAAATATATATGTACCTGCTGAGAAGCCCACTGCTCAAGAGGATGCTCTAGCAGAGTACGTGAAACTACTGTGGCAGGTGATTTCCTGGCTAGGATGGAAAAATTAAACAGCCTTATTTATCATATGCACCAAATGGTTCCAAAAATACATTTACTTCTAAAACTGAAGTAATACATTTTAAAAAGGAATGTCTTAATAATAGGTTTAATCTGGAGCATGAGTAAAGATTCAGTGTATTATTCTGTATAGGCTGGTACATTAAGGCAAAAATTCAATATATTTAAAATAAAAACAGTACTGGTTACTTTCTTTGAAAAAAAGAAAATTAAGACCAGGTGTGGGCACATGCCTTCAATCACAACAATCAGAAAGCAGAGGTAGACGGATTATAGGTTCAAGGCTAGCCTTGTTTACAGTGAGTTCCAGGACATCCAGGGATACATAGAGACACCCTGCCTCAAAAAGAAAATAAATAAATTTATTTTGAAGGAGTATTTGTCTACATGAATATATATGCACCATGTGCATGTTGGGTGCCTACCAAGGCCAGAGAAGATGTTGGGAACCAAATCTGGATCCTCTACAAAAGCAGCAAATTCTTTGTAACTGCTGAGTCATCTCTCCAGATCCCTTACTGGTCACTATGTCTTGGTGGGGATATGTTCTTGCAATTTTTTGGCACCTAACTTAAAAAACTAATAAATTCTAAGTCAATAGAATATATTTTTCACCTATATTACAAATGCTAAAAATGAAGTACTTCCCAATTGTTGAGAACAAGAAAGGTAAAAAAAAACTTTTACAGTATTGCTATGCACAACCCCAGTGGGGCAGGGGAAGCACCAGACTATCCAAACCTATCTCCAATCCATCTGACTGTGGCTTGGGAACTGTTTTCTGTGCTGACCTGCAGCTCACTATGTAGAGCAGAGATCTGCTGCCCAGGTTGGAATTAAGGCAGGTACTAGAACGCCCAGCCAGCACTGGGACACAGCAGTGAAGGGGAACGACAAGGAAGACAACCACACAATCAGACCAGACAAACTCAGAGTACTACAGGAAAGGGTGTCATACAGAAAGGTGATGTAATAGAACAGAATGCTCTGCAAAGGTCCCTCCCGGCAAGTGACACTTAACTGAGAGCTAAAGCTAAGCTAAGCTCTACTACAGGAGCAGGTGTGAAAAAGCAAGCGGAGGGTAAGGCTGACAAGGTGACAGGTAAGCAGCATAGAATGAGCACATTCCCAACAAGACAACACTGCCTTATTTTATACTCTACACATAAGTATGTTTTCAGTATAGTTAGTATATCTTTGTTTTCATTGATGATTTCGCTATTTTAAAGTCCCCTAGAGTTGGTGCTAGCTAGCGTTCTTAAGTGTGATACAGCTGTGATGTCTGCTGCAGAGAAAATACCAATCCCAGCACTTGAGAGGCAGAGGCAGGCAGATCTCTGAGTTCAAGGCCAGTCTAGTCTACAGAGTGAGTTACAGGACAGCCAGTGTTATGCAGACAAACCCTGTCTGGGGAAAAAAAAAAAAAGATTTAATTTTAACATTGGGCATCATTTACCTTCATATATTACAGATCAGTTCGAGCTATGCAACAAAATGCTGTCTTAAAACATACATGCATTGAGGCTGGAGAGATGGCGAGATGGCTCAGTGGTTAACAGCACTGGCTGTTCTTCCAAAAGTCCTGAGTTCAATTCCCAGCAACCACATGGTGGCTCACAACCATCTATAAGCCATCTATAGTGGAATCTGATGCCCTTCTTGGATATAAAGTCATACACACAGACAGAGTACTTACACGTAAAATAAATAAATCTTTAAACACATACCCATAAGCTGGGCAGTGGTGCATGCCTTTAATCCCAGCACTCAGGAGGCAGAGGCAGGTGGATTTCTGAGTTTGAAGCCAGCCTGGCCTACAGAGCAAGTTCTTGGACAGCCAGAGCTACACAAAAAAAACCCTGTCTATAAATACCAACAAGCAAACAAAAAAACCAAACACACACACACACATTCAACAGATATCATAAAGGATTAACATTGCCAATACATTAAAAAACTTTATAAATCAAGAATAAGATTAATACCCATTTAAAACAAACAGATAAAGAAAGGTAGGAAGAGTTCATGAAAATGGCAGGATGATTATGAAATCTGAGAGGCTCAACTTCATTTACTTACAAGTGACTCACAAAGAACTTGTGAACTTTACAAAACTGATAGTGTTTTGCTGGCAGTAACATTGTTCTGACAATTTGGCAACTATCGGGTATGCACCGTAGAATTTAGGGAGTAAACTATACTGAATCAGGGCTCTTTCACACTGTGGGAGTAAAGAAACATTACAGAATGGAGTAGAGGACACTCTTGTACCGCAGGCTTGGGGTCAGGGTATAAACATGTAAAGGGAAAGCACCACGGTTTTGGATTAGTATGCTTAAGCTGAACATATCCTTGCTTATTCCTGTCAATGTGTGTTCTGCATACACATGGGGCATCTCAGGAAGGATGCCCTGGAGACTGGTTAATGTTAGGTGGACTGAGGAACTGTGGTAGAAGGAGACTTAGTCATCACTATATTATCCTCTATACTAGAGTTGTCATTACCAAACGTATGGGTTACACTGTGTTGAGGGACGGTCTTACATAGCCTAGATTGGCCTCAAACTCACTCTACAGTTGAAGATAACTTTGGATTCTCTTGACACTGCCTACACTTTCCAAGTGCTGAGATTACAGGAATAAGCCACCACGTCCAGCCACCACACATGTAAATCTCTAATACAGCAGACAGCTAGTATCTTCCCTTCTTTTGAGCTTCAAAGGGGACAACCAAAGTAAGCGAGGTGACTCTAACCTTCAGGACCGACATCTGGGTCTCGGATGTGCTGAGCTTCTTGTTGAAGGGTGTGCTGTCTAAGCTTCGGTGCCACGCTTCCTACAGCTGTGCTATGCTCAGACAGTGGCTTTAAACGGGACATGTTATTTATTATTTCAGAAAGATCTGAAGAATTTCTACAAGTAGCCCAGGATTGTTTGCTTCTCTGTGTAGTTTCCACTTCAAAATGATCACGTGGCAAACTTCTAATCCTTCCTAAATCTTCGGATTCAGGAATGTATGCTTCAGTGTCTTTGTAAATAGGGTGTTTTGTTCCCACAGGGTAAAATAAAGAACTAGAAACCTGGGTGTTGGATTCATCTAGCTCATGACATTCAGAGTGAGCCTGAGTGGTATTCAATAGCTGGATACGAACGCCACTGCTAGAGACTGATGATAAAATCTGCTCATCATTTTCATCTATGTGACTTCCCAAAACAAAAGGCTGAGGCTGAGTACCTTCTGAGAACAGGTCACTGTTTTCAGGAGCCGGATTAGTGACTGTGTTTAAAAAATAAGGACTATGTAGACCTGTATTTATACCTTTGGGTTTATCTGAGGGTGAAACAATACCATCATTAACTCCATCTCTTTGGATAGGTGTCTCAGCATCTTCTCCGCTCTCTCCGGGTACCTCCTCTTTCCACTCCTGCGATGAGTCCAGACCGCTCCCTGCGTCACCGCACTGCTCCCGTGCTGCTTTTCCGGTGTCTGCATCTTCATGAGGTCCCGAGTAAAAACCCACACAGGTTCTATCACAAAACTCTGACAACAGGGTCTCCTTACCAGGAAGGTTCTCTTTAGGCCTGCCACTGGCAGAGGGTAGGAGTGGCAAGGGTTTCTGTGCAATTTCTTGGCAGCCTATATCCCCACATGAATCATCTGTAAGCAAAACTTCCTTTTCCCTACTCTCTGAATCCTGGGAAAGTTTGTTGTCTTCTTGTGATGCCTCATCAGTGTCACTGGTCTCAAAATTGCTCAAATTAAAAGACACTTCCAAAAATGGTTGTGAAGGTGGATGAATAGTATCCAGACTTTCTCTATCAGCTCTACTTTTAGAACCTATGTCTGCAGTGTCATCAGAGGTCCTCGAGTGGTTACTTAGAGAAGATCCAGCTTCAGTTTGTTTATGTTCTATTTCTGATGAACAGGACAGATACTCTTGTGCCAGTGCTGCATGTGCGTCTGCCACCTGAATACTTTCTCTAGTGCAAAGCAATCCTTCCGTACACACACGGTCATTCTGACTGGAAAGGACTTGGCTACTGTTCTGAACGTCAGGTTTTAATAAGAAATCCACATTTTCTTTACTGCTACAGCTAACCAGTAAGTTGCTGTTCTCACAGAATGAAGGCACACCTAAGTTTTCTTCATGCTCCCAGTACTGGCAACTACCGTCTACTGGCTTGTCTTCTCTGTACAAATCTCCCTTTTCAGCACATGTTCCAAAGAGCTCTGCCTTTTTTTCTACCAAAAGTCCAGACAAATTCAAAATGTTCACATTTTCTTGGGCTTCAGGTTTGTCCTCTGTATCATTCTCATCTGTAGCAGAACAGGGAGGTGACCCCTGGGACGGTAAATACATGGTCCACCGGCTTGTCGTTCTTGGGGGATTTTCTGCCCGTAGCTCACAGTGTAAACTCCCTGAGTTCTGTCTCTCAGCATACTCTTCCTTTGGCTTAGAAGCGATCTTCGAACTCCCCTGTGGTTGTATGTTAGGAAATCGCCCTGTAATCTCACAGGTCAGATCCTTACTCACATTGGTAGAGTTGGACTTCAGAAGAGCTAATATTTGTGCTTTGCTTCTGAGGTTTCGTGAAACTCCAGGACAGTAAGATTCCAAACCATTTCTTCTCACGGGCTCACTGGCCAGTAAAGAGTCTGAATGCTGGGTTTCAGAGGTGATGGGAGAGCAAGACTTGTCCTCTTTACTTAGTGTGTCTGAGTTAATACTGAAGGCTGAAGAGACAAGTGAAAAAGGCTTGTCACATCTCTCTCTGCTCCTGAAGTTGACAGAATTCTCATGGTCTGCTGGTATATGACTTATATCTTTCTGACCAACAGCAGAAAACAAAGGAGGTGTGCTGGAAAACAGGGAAGGAAATGTCGGACCAGGTTCCGAATCACCAAACGAGGCAGCTGATTCACCATTTTCTGTGACAGTCACGCTCTTTGGTACCTTATATGGTCTTTGAAAGTCCTAAACACATCAAAACAATCGTTAGCTATACCGTTATTTCTAAGGAAAGTGTAAAATATATTTGCTAAAAGGAATAACAAAGAATATGTATGTCTTGCCCAAGGTAAATAACATTTAAATTTTGCTAAATTAAAATATAAACATTTATTGTAAGACTTTTCTAATTTGCATTTACTTTGTTACCTAAATAAACTATGATGTACCATTTTAACAGTAACCCACCATAAAAATTTACTAGTTTCAAAAATAACTTTATAACTATACATTTAAATATTAGTTTCCACAAAGAAACTTACAGTAGCCTTCCTTTTTAAGCCAGAGGGCTGACACCCAAGAGATCGGCTCGAGGATATAAATGACCTTGGACCTGACTCCAGGGCTTCCCTAGTACCATCTGTTTTAACAGCTCGGCTTCCAGCAGCCTTAGCCTCCTCAACTGTGATTAAGTATCGCTCGCTTTCCAAGTCATCGCCAGGTTTCACCTAATTTTAAAGAATAAACATCAAAATTGCATTTGGGTAATTTTGTTTTCCATATATACCAGCAGGCTCACTAGCAATGAACAAGATCCAACAAATATTCAACAAAGTTGCTAAAGAAATCAATCAGTAACTAAATCCTTCCACTATTCATTATTATGCACAAGTTAACCATCAAAAACGCAAAAAATGATAATAATGCAATAAAACGTCTCTAATGTGTTCTTCAGCAGCATATTGTTCTTAGCAGCATATACTGTGGTGCTGCTGAGACCCTTTACCACATGCTAAGAACACAAAGTCAAGCAGAAAGCTTCCTTTCACATAATTCACCTAGAATCCATACAACTAAATGCAATGTTTTAAAAACTCAAAGCCATTAGTTATCAATTCTGTATCCTTATAAATGTATGTGAATTAGAACTTCATAATTATCACAAATATTGTTAACTTTAATTACATACATAATCACATGCCCTGAAAAAGAGTATTTTTTAAGTCATCAATTTGTCACCACGTTAGAGTCAAACATTAAGATTATCAATTTAGAAAATATATCTTTATCATATGAAATGTTTAGTAATGAAACTACTTAGGATAAAATAACAGTAGCTACATTAATTAAGCACCTACTAAGAAAATGTCTCTCCTAGACCCTCATTCATAAATCTAAAAGAACAACCAGTATTAATGACACAAGATTTCATGGCCAAATATCCACATAGTGATGTTAATGAATTTTAACACATGAAATTATATTAGGTAATTTCTAATCTTCTGAATAATGCTGATCTATGTTGAGGAGTAGACACAGGTCATGGGCTACACAGGAGGTGTTTCAGAGTCTGGAAGGAGTCCAAAACAGTTCTAATGCCTTCAATTCCTTCCCTTCCTCAAATACAAGAAAAACATAGAAAATATATTTATTTTTTTGAGAAAGTACTTAAATGGGAATAATTTCAAAGACTATCAACCACCATGTCAAGGTTAAAGACAGAGCTCAGCGGTGGAATACACACCTCATGTTCATGAAGCCTTTGGTCCCATCCCAACACAACGAAACCTCACCTAAGAGAAGCTGATTCTAGAGTCACATCCTAGGTTTGACTATGTCCTGGAACCACCATTCTTTGATCATCAACATGCTACTAAGCCTTTCTGTGCTGCATTCCTAACGTACAAACCTCGTAACATTAGCATAAAAACTAAAGGCTGTTAGCACAAGGTACAACTATAATGAGAACAGTAAGACAGCATCAGTACTATGACTAAACCATTAACAACATTCATAAAGAAGAATCTAAGTAAATGTTTAAATTTCAAGGGAAGTAATGTAAACACATTAAAATACCTCAAGGCACTTAAGAAATAGACTTTCCAAACATGCTCCTTTGTCGTCATATAAAATGGCCTGTTACAAAACAAGATAAAAGTTACAAATTTTTCTTTTGCATTTCTTAGAATCTTCAATAGCAAATCAAAATTTGTCATATAAGTAAGTAAAAGAATTACATCATTCTGTAACTTGAATTTGAAAGTACATCTATTTCAAATGTTACTGCATCGCCTGAGCATGAGAGCTGAGTACGGAAGAAGAAATTCAAGGACTCAGGCGCTGGGGGCAGCTCAGTAAAGCACATGTTGACAAGCAAAAGGACTGGAAATCAGTTCCCAGTATGTAAAAGACTGGTGTGGTGGTGTGAGCCTGTATCCCTAGGAGAGGCAGATGTAGAGACAGCAGGCCAGTCCAGCAATTGGTGAGCTCTGAGTTCAGTGAAATACCTGTCTCAAGCCGGGCGGTGGTGGCGTACGCCTTTAATCCCAGCACTCGGGAGGCAGAGCCAGGCGGATCTCTGTGAGTTCGAGGCCAGCCTGGTCTCCCAAGTGAGTTCCAGGAAAGGCGCAAAGCTACACAGAGAAACCCTGTCTCGAAAAACCAAAAAAAAAAAAAAAAAAGAAATACCTGTCTCAAAAAAATGTATAAGGTGGATAAGAGACATCCAATGTGGATTTCTAGCTTCTACACGTTCACGCACACATATACACACACCCCCAACACCCTTAAGAAAATAGAGAAAGAAAAATTAAAAAAAAAAATGTAATTCCTACCAGAAGGATCCTTGAATGGAATCTACCAAAAGGATCCTTGAATGGAATTGGAAGAAAATAGAACTGGAATGTATTGAATGGGGCCAACCAGGATTGAGATCATGGACTGCAAAGATGGATCAGTGGTTAAGAATACTTGCTTCCAGAAGATATGAGTTCCATTCTCAGCACCCATGTCAGGTGACTCTAAGTGCCTGTAACTCCAACTCCAATGTCTTTAGAAATTTACAAAATAAGTAAGTAAATAAATAAATAAAGCCAGGTGTGGTGGTGCATGCCTGTAATCCAGCACTTGGGAGGGAGAGGCAGGTGGATCTCTGTGAGTTCAAGACCAGCCTGTTTTACATCATAAGACCCTGTTTTTTTAAAAAAAAAAAAATGCTTTCATAAATTGAACTTGCAGGTTTAAGGCAAAGCTAGTGTTTTTTAAATAATTTATTTGTATTTTGTGTACATTGGTGTTTTGCTTGCATGTGTGTCTGTATAAGGGTGTCAGATCCCCTGGAACAGGAGTTACAGACAGTTGTGAGCTGCCATGTGGGTGCTGGAATTAAAACCTGGATCCTCTGGAAGAGCAGTCAGTGCTCTTAACCACTGAGCCATCTCTCCAGCCCACAAAGCTAGTTTTTATTTTCACAAATTAAATATTTTTTAAAAATACAATAAACAGTCAGGTGGTGGTGGCACATGCCTTTAATCCCAGCACTTGGGAGGCAGAGGCAGGCAGATCTCTTAGTTCAAGGCCAGCCTGGTCCAAAAATCGAGTTCCAGGACAGCTAGGACTGTTACACAGAGAAACCCTGTCTCAGCAAAAAAAAAAAATTACAGTAAATAACCTCTTCCATACTAAAAAGCTTCTTCCTTCAGTAATAGCTTTACAAGAGTGTTTCTCAACCTGGGGGTTCTGACTCCTTTGGCAAATCTCTATCTCCAAAAAGATTTACATTACAATTAATAACAGTAGCAAAATTACAGTTAGGAAGTAGCAACAAAACCAATTTTATGGTTGTGGGTCACCACAACATGAGGACCTGTATTAAAGGATCACAGCATTAGGAAGGTTGAAAACCCCCAATTTACAATGGCAGAGAAGTAGAATAAAGACAGAATGTGAAGAGCCTTAATAGCCTCACGTAAGAGCATGTGTTTGATCAGGAGATCATGGCTGTCATTAGTATGCACACAATATCACAAACTCACAACCAAGTTTCTGTAATAAGTTAATATAAAAAAAGACTTAGCTAGAGCAGGTTGTGGTGGCACACCTCATTAATCCCAGCACTCAGGTGGCAGAGGCAGGAGCATCTCTGAGTTTGAGGCTAGGCTGGTCTACAGAGGGAGTTCTAGAACAGCCAGAGTTACAAAGAGAAACCCTGTCTTGGAAAAAAAAAAAAAAAAAGACTTACTAGAAAATGGGCCCCTGGAGCCATATCTAAGCTCATGAATGAATGACTCTTGCACTTTCAGCTGGGACTCCTGGTAAGATATACCTGAGTCCTCAGTTTTATCATCAGTAAAATAAAGACAAAAAGCCTAACTTTCAGTGAGTTGTGCAAACTAAACTGATAGACTGAAGGCATTATGACCAGCTCATAGTAAGTTTTTGATTGAATAATGTTTACTTACTGAACTTTCATAATGTACAAAAAAACATATAAAAATGATCTGAAATTTTCTTTTTCACATCATGGCAATGTATGGACTAACTAACAGTTTATTATCAACAGCTATCCTAATGCTCAATGACAAGGCAAGAACACAGCTGTTCCACGATGCGTCAACTGCTTGGTACTCACTCACCTTGTTGCCTAAGGGAGTGATCTTCAGAACTCCATCTTGCCACACTTTAGACTTCTTCATCTTTTGGTGAGTATATAGGACCTTATTTCCAAAAGTACAGAAGAAATCATTGCTTTTTACACATTTAATATTGTACAGTTTATAGGCCATACAAAATAAAATATCCCATATCAAAATAATAACACAGGTATCACCACAATAACAGTATCAGTGAAAGAGTCTGGCGGTGTAGCTCAATGACAGAGTGCATGCCCAGCATCAGGAGGCCCTGAATTTAACCCTCAGCATAAAAAAAAGGAAACAAACAATTTTAAGGAGAGGAAGATAGCTGACTAGCTCGGTAGTACCAAAAGGCAAAGGAAGAAAGGGCAAGTAAAAACCTAAAGAATCTTTTAGTTATTGAGCATTAAAAAAAAGAATGTGAACTGCTACATCATCAGCGGGAAGGAAAAACAGTTACTGTGTTGCACAGTACTTCTTATTCACATAGCTCTTTGAGTACAGTCCAAAGACTGGACAATCTGCCCAACCTTCACAGCATCTGAGGTCAGAACAATTTCACACTGCTTTTGTCTTTAGACTCCCCCTCCATTAGTGGAAGAGTGGAGTTTCTAAGCATTATATGTGGTGCCAGATTCAATTACAGATTGAATATAGAAACAGTGTGAAAATTCAGCTGACTATTACTAAATCAAATGTTAAAGAAATTTAGAGGGAAAAGATGCCTAGCGATGCAGGGGTTTGGAGACATAGCTCAGCTAAAAAAAAGCATTTGCCTCGAAGGCATGAGGACCTGACTTTGAGTCCCAGGATCTACATAAAATGCTGGACCTGGTGATGCATTCTAGGCAGACACAGGAGGACACCTAGGACCCCACCCAATCTAACCTAATTGGTTAGCTCTAGGCCAATAAGAGACCCTGTCAAATTTAGTTACTTACCACTAAAAATGTAATTTACATTCAAATGTAACATATTAGCCACTTTTTAGTGAGTATTTTTACACTGTTTTTATGTCTGACATAAATAATATTATAGATAGAAGCTCTATATGCTGAAGTTATTTAATGTCTTCAATGTTGTTTTAGAGTACAAAAAGGTCTTAAGACCAAATAATGTGTCACTGTAGATAGGGATGTCACCACTGGCAGGTCTTAAAGTGAAAAGTTGTTTCCTAGTCCAAAGCTTCCAAAGAAGATTTACAAATGACTTTTATAGTATATACAAATAAGGAGGAGGAGGAGGAGGAGGAGGAGGAGACGACATAGGCTTGCCAGATAAAATATAGTACAATATTTGGGACTCAATTATACTAGAAAACTATTCACTGTTTATCTAAGATTCAAATTTAACTTAATATCCTGTTTCTTTTGGTTTTGCTGAATCTGGCAATGCTAACAAGACATTTGAGAGAGAAAGGAAGAAAGAAAAGGAAAGGGAAGGAAGGGAGGAGGAAGGAAAACATTAGTCAGATTTAGGAGCTTAGGAAGTAGCTCAATTAGTAGCGTGTTTGCCAGGTATGCAGGAAACTGGTTTTGAGCCCCAGAACCACAGACACAGGATGTGGGCATGCACACCTATAATCCCAGCACTTGGGAGAAAAAGCAAGAGGATCAGAAATTCTAGGTGACCCTGAATTTCATCAAGAGTTTGAGGCCAGCCTGCCATACATAAGATCCTGTCTCCTGCCCCTTTCCCCACAAAAAGGAAAATTATTAAGACTTACAATAAATTCTTGACTTTCCATTGTTTCTTCTGAAATTATAAGCCAGTCAGGTCCAGAAAATAATCAGTTTTTATTCAACAGTTTATATCCTCTAAAATGAAAAACAGCAAATGGTCAATCAACCTGGATAAAAAGAATAAGTATCAAATACAAAGTTTCTCAATAAATCTTGACTAGAGACAGAAACCAAAGAATTCCAAGATTATCAGTCTATCTAGCCACCAAGTGAAACAAAAGTGTATCTGTCACGGAGGACACAACTGAGTGATACCACATACTGGAAAATAAAGATAAAACTAAGGAAAATTCATAAACTTATTAGTAATCTGTAAACATCTCTCATTAAGGTGCCTTAATATGTATCAGAAAATGGATTTTTTCCTTCAACACGTTTTGCTCCTTAGAACCCAAATTCAATTTTTTTTCCTAAAGCATTATACTCACCACAAGATGGCCCCCTTGTGTCTTAAAATTTTCCTGTTAAAGTAGTTCCTTCGTATCCAGGGACTAGTTTCAGGACCACAAATATCAACACTGAGTTCACATAAATGTCCAAGTTTTTGCTTATAATATAGGAGCATGTACACATTCTCCAGCATACATTAAATCATCCCTAGATTACTTATACCTAATGCATTGTAAGCAATATGCAAATAGTGAGTTATTAAACTGTATTGTTTAAGAAATGATAACTGGACAGTGGTGGCACATGTCTTTAATCCCAGCACTCAGGAAGCAGAGGAAGGCAGATCTCTGTGAGTCCAGCCTGGTCTACAGAGTAAGCTCCAAAACAGTCAGGGCTGTTACACAGAGAAACCCTGTCTCCCTGCCCCCACTCCCAAAAAAAGGGAGAGAGAAAAAGCGAAAGCAAGCAGTCAGGCTTGGTGGCACACATCTTTTTGTTTGTGCGGTTTTATTTTTTGTTTTCGTGTGTGTGTGTGTGTGTGTGTGTGTGTGTGTGTGTGTGTGTGTGTG
>CABHPQ010158909.1:0-12404 GCA_902168405.1 Peromyscus aztecus
GGAGGAAATTCATGACAACTAAGTTCTGTTCAAAGGATCTTACTATGTGTAATATTTATATTAAACACACACATACACACGCCCTTCTTTCATTGAAACGGGATTTCATTATGTAGCGCCAGCTGGTCTCAAATGTGTTATATTGATCAGGCTGGCCTCAAACTTGTAGCAATCCTCCTGTCTCTGCCTCTTAGGTTCTGGGATTCCATGTCTGCTACCACACCCAGCTGTTCTGTATTCACTTTTTGCTGTTGTTTTATTTTTATATTTATTTGTTGGTGGGGGTGGGTTCATGGGTGCCATAGCATACTTGTAAAGGTCAGGGGACAATCGGCAGGAGTTAGTTCTCATGTGGGTCCTGGAGATTAAACTCCATAGTTCTGGCAACAAGCACCTTTACCTCTTGAGCTATTCCCATGACGCTTTGTTTTTAAAGATGGGGGTCTCAAGTAGCCCAGATTGGCCTAAAACTGGATATTTAGCTAGGGATGACCTTGAACTTTGAACTTTGAATTCTCCTGCTGCCACCTCTTGAGTATTGGAATTACAGGTCTGTGCCATCATGCTCAGCAGCAGTGAACTACTGACAATCAGCACGTGAAGGCTGCACCATCTCTAGGCAAGCGTGGCTAGTGTGGGATGCTCACAGAGAACCTCAGCATGCCCTGATTGTCCCCCAGATGCCCTTAATTCAGAGGGTCCATGTATCAATGTGATTTGGGAGTGGCATGCTCTTATTTCAGTGGTCTGGTCAGGTGGCATCCAAAGCAGATGATTTCACAGTGGCTCAAGAACAAGACAGGGCAGGTATTTTCCTGAGTTCCTGGGAGGAAGGAAATAAGAATCAGGATGCCCAGGGTAATTCTGCGGTTTTCAGGTGAGCTGCTCTATAGCGGTAGCACCGTTCACCGATAGGGTACCGATAGGGTCAGGAGGCTGGTAAGGATAATCAGTACCTTGTTTTTTGTAGGAGATTGAAAATGGAGGGCTCTGAGGTTGAGGATGTTGCTCAGCTGACATGCACAAAGCCCTAACATGGTCCTCAGTACCACAAAACCAGGCACTATGGTTATGCCCGAAATCCCAGGTGCAGGTAAAAGAATTAAAAGCTCAAAGTCACTCTCGGCTACCTAGTGAGTTTGAGACTAGCCTGGCTCCATGCTATTCTATCTCAAAAAGGAAAGAAAGGAGGGCTGGATAGTTTAGAGAAAGACGTCTGTGTACAGAGAGAAATAAGAAGGCAATTATCATCCAAAAGGACCAAGGAGCTGTGGTTGGAAAGGATGGGGGCTATGTGTGCCATGGGGTGGGGAAAGACTTGCTTCCAGAAGAAGGACCTTCTCAGACCCTTCAGCCTCTTCTGCCCCTCCCACCCTCTGCTCCAGCCACACTGGTCTTTCTGGTTTTGTTTTTTTGAGACAGGTGCAGAGGTTTGAATAAGAATGGCCCCCATAGGCTCATATATTTGAATGCTTAGTCACCGGGGAGTGGCACTATGTGAAAGGATTGGAAGGATTAGGAGGTGTGGCTTTGCTGGAATAGGTGTGGCCTTGTTGGAGGAAGTATGTCTCTGGGGGTGGGCTTTGAGGTTTCAAAAGCTCATGCCAGGCCCAGACCTTTTCTCTCTGTCTACGGATTGGGATGTAGCTCTCAGCTACCATTCTAGTGCCTTCCTGCACGCCACCATGTCCCCTGCCGTGATGGTACTGGACTAAACCTCCGAAACTGTAAGCAAGGCCCCCAATGAAATGCTTTCTCTTTTAAGAGTTGCCTTGGTCATGTGTCTCTTCATAGCAACAGAACAGTGACTAAGACACTGGGTCTCACAGTATAGCCCTGGCTGTCCTGGAACTCACTATACAGACCAGGGTGACCTGGAACTCACAGACTCCCACCTGCCTCTGCCTCTAGAGTACACCACCACACCCAGCTGGATGGTCCGTTTTGAGCAGCCATTTCCTTCTGTTTTCTGGGCACTTGTGTGCCTTCTGCTACCTCTTCAGTAAAGCCCATCTCACCTACCAACGACGACGTCCCACTTCGGTAGCTCCTGTGATCACTCTGACGTAATTACCTCTTTTTAAAGTTAAGTCGTCTAATTCACTGTCTCCTCTTATAAGAATCTGTAATCTTTTTTTTTTTTTGGTTTTTCGAGACAGGGTTTCTCTGTGTAGCTTTGTGCCTTTCCTGGAGCTCACTTGGTAGCCCAGGCTGGCCTCGAACTCACAGAGATCCGCCTGCCTCTGCCTCCCGAGTGCTGGGATTAAAGGCGTGCACCACCAACGCCTGGCAAGAATCTGTAATCTTTAAAAAAAAAAAAAAAAAAAAAAAAAGAAAGAAAGGCAGACAGACTCCTAGAGAGGACTGGACTAGACTGGACTGCACAGTGAGAAGTCAAACTGGAGGTTTGGCAAGGGCCTGGAGTCTGGCCTTTATCCCAGCGACGTGCCGTATTAGCCATGGTGATATAGCTGTGCATAGAAAGCCTGAGGTGTGAGGGGGAAGTGTGCACAGTGGGGTGTGTCCGGAGGCTGAGGATCCAGTATGGAGAGGGTGGGTGCCTGGAGGCTAGTTCTGTGGAGTTTCCAAAGAGGAGGAGACAATGGCAATTGTTCAGATCCGGGACCTGGGCCAGCTGGAGGCTTGGTTTCTTACTGGGATGACAAGGCAAGGCTATGGGGGGGCTGAGAAGATAAGGGTGTGAGGAAGAGGTATCTGGGGAAAGAGATAAAATCTACTTAGAAAGGGCCAGGGACAGGACAAGACACAAAACAAAACAGAATCAACAGGGCTGTTAAGGTGTCTCAGCAGGTAAATCCCTTGGTGTTATACCAGTTCAAACCTGAGTGCCAGTGGCCGAAGGAGAGGAGTCATTTCCTAAAAGCTGTTCTTTGGCTGGCTTCTGAGGAGGGCTGATAGGCTCAGAGCTTACAACTCCAAGCCCCAAGAACTGGATATATAACTCCTGGCTTTAGAAGCCAGAGATTTACACCTCTAGGTGGTCAGGTTGGAGGCTTTGAGTCTCAGCGAGCCAGCACCCAGCTCCCAGCACCCAGCAGCTGGTTGATTCTGCCTGAATTTCCTGCAACAGCTTGTAGCAGCAGCCGCCAGTGGCAGCTAGTGTTAGAGTGTGTAACCTCCAGGTGTCAAAACCTTGCAGGCTTGGCTGTTTCCTGCAACTCTTCCAGAATCTGAGGTAGAGTCCTTCACTTTCACCTCTCCATCATTTTCTTCCTTCTCGGTACTGATTCTGCCCACCCCTTCATCTCTGCCTGCCCTCCCCAGGCTAGCTGCTCTGTGGCATTCTTCAGCCACCTTCGTGATTCTTCTTCTTGTCCCAATGTTACTTCCTGTTGGTGTCTGCTCTACACACACACACACACACGATCACAATGTGGAGCCAAAGAAAGACTATTCAGAAAAAGCCTTTTTGATGGGCACCAGGGGGAGGCCTAGGGCAGTGAGCTGAAGGTAGTAGGCTTGGTGATGCACACCTGTAATCACACCACTTGCAAGGTGGAGGCAGGAGAGTCAGGAGTTAAAGATAGCCTGGGCTACATGAGACGTTTTCTCAAAACAGAAAAACAAGAACAAAGAAAAGTGAGGTGTGTAGACTGGTTATGTAGAAAGAAGGGGTGTGCAGGTGCACTGTGGTATGGATGATGTGATATGCAAATGAAGAATTGTATTTGCACCAATCACAGCATGATTTACAGTTCCACCAATCAGAGGCCCTGCATAGGGACCAATCATAAGTCTTAAATGTCAATCTCAGATATTTTAAAATTTTTATTTATTATTATTATTTGTGTGTGTGTGTGTGTGTGTGTGTGTGTGTGTGTGTGTGTGAAATCAGGTCCTTAGGCTTGTTCCACAAGCATTTTTGCCCCCTGAGCCATCTCACTGCCCCTTGATTTTATAAATATGTATATAATGTACATAACATTTATATATATAATTTATATAAAGTCTTATACATTTGTATATATTCATAGATATATAACTAAATAATATGTGTATATATACATACACACAAATATATTTTTGAGATAGGTCTCATGTAGCCCAGGCTGTCCTGGAATTCAATATGTAACCAAGGATCACCTTGAAGTTTGATCTTCCTGCCTCCACTCTGCAATACTGAATACTGGGATTACTGGTGTGAACTGGATTCATACTAGGTTCATACATCACTTGGATTTAAACCCAGGGCTTCATGAATGCTAGGTGAGAGTCACATCCCCAACTTGAATCTTGATTGGAGAATCGTTGGCTTCTTGCCGAGGCACTGAGGAGATGCTTCTCCTCCCATCTTGAGACCCAAAGGTCAAAGGTTACCTAAAGGTCTCCAGGCTTGTCTTGCCTGGAGGGCCCACATGGCTGTCTGGGGTGGTTGTGACTAGAGCAGTGCCCTCTGGAGCCAGGGGAGGCTTCGGTTGCAGTGGTCCCTGAAGCCAGGAAGTACTCAGAGCAATTGGAAAGTGACCCACCCAGCGAAACTGCCAGTCCAGCTTCCTGCCAGCAAGAGGCTTCTTGACCGACAGTTGCTCACTCTGGGCTTCGTTAGGGTTTCTATTTCATGATAAAACAATGGCTTTATGTCATCTGACACTTCCACCTGAGGGAAGACAGAGCAGGAATTCAATCAAGCAGGACTAGAACCTGGAGGCAGGAACTGAAGCAGAGGCCATGGAGGAGTGCTGCTTTGCTTCCTGGATGGCTTGGCTTGTTCAGATGCTTTCTTAAACACCCCAGGGTCACTTGCCCAGGGGTGGCACCACCCACAGTGAGTGCGCCCTCTCACATCAATCACTAATGTATGAAAACGTCTCATTGGCTTCCCTGCAGGCCAATCTATGGAGGCGGTGTCCCAACTGTGATTTCCTTTTCTTGGATAACTCTAGATTGTGTCAAGTTAACAAAATACTAGCCTACACAGCTACCATTCAAAGGCCCAAACAACTTGCTTCCAGAGGCATGGCTCATTCACAGAAACAACAAAATCATATGATGTTTGGGGTAAGGACTTACAGGTAACATTCTCAACCGCATTTGACGGTGCTTCACACATATTCCAGGGAGCTGGGTAGAAGGGGGTTTCTCTGATGTGTCTCCCACATCTATTCTGTGCTCATCTAGCTGTCATAGGGAAAAAAAAACATAGTCAAGGGAGGGCAGTAAACAAGAGGCCAGGCTGCACTGGGAGCACGAGGAAGCTGGTGGCTGGTGATGGGGAAAACCTTGGCCTTTAAAGGGGCAAAGAAGGAGTTAAGGTCTGGAGCTTCCCTGGAGGCTGTGGGGCACTTGGTTCTGAGCACGCATTAGAAGCACCAGAGACATTTTAATCACAGATCTGGAGGGCACCATCTTTGCCCCCTTTTTAAGACAATGAAATAAAGTGCTTCCCTTGGGCACGCACAAAGGAAGTGACATTGTATAGCATACTTTCTTTTGGGCCACCCACCAGCTCCCAAATCACGACATGGAGACTTGTTATTAGTTATGAATGCTCGGCCTTATCTTAGCTCTTGTTTTAATCTGTTTCTCTTTATCTAGATTTTGCCTCAGGGCTTTTTACCTTTCTTTCATTCTGCATGTCTTACTTTCCTGTTTTCCTCCATGTCTGTCTGTCTAATGGCTGTCTGGCTTCTGGCCCAGCATCTCCCCTTTTTCCCCCTCGTTCTCTCTTCTCTCTCATTCTCTGAGCCTAGATTTCTCCTTCTACTTATTCTCTCTGCCCACCAGCCCTGCCTATCCCTCTATTGCCTAGCTATTGGCCAGTTCAGCTTTCTACTAGACCAACCAGGTGCCTTAGGCAGGCAATGTGAAACAGCAAGACATCTTTACATAATTAAACAAATGCAGCATAAACACATGTAACACACCTTTGCATAGTTAAAGCAACATTCCGCAACTTAAACAAATGTAACATATCTTTACATAGTTCAAGTAATATTCCACAACAACATTGAGCTTCCCAGGTGGGGAACCAGTAGTACAACAGTCCAGGGGTAGGAAATTCTTTTTTCCTTTGACAACACCTGGGGAGTGAGGGGACTGATGTGTTGGGGTTCAGAGCAGGAAGCGGAGATGAGGATCCAAGCAGAGGGAGGAGAGGATCTATGAGCTCCAGAGGATACCCTTGAAGGATGGTTTGAGAAGGTGGAGCCTGGATGCAGACAGATCTAGCTGGAAATGCTGAGTCACGTGGGAACCTCGAGGGGACCAGTTCCCAGCCACTCCCTTAAAAACAGTTCTGGTGTTGTTTTGTTTTATTCTGAAACAATGTTTTACTGAGTCGCCTACAATTCAGTACGTAGACCAGGCTGCTTTTGCTATTCTATCTCTGACTCCTTGAGTGTTGGGATCACAAACAAGAGAGCCGGCACTTGGCTTTTCCAACTTTTTCCATTATCTCTCCAGCTCCAGAGAGGCAGCCTCCAGAATTCCTCCAGGGTAGCACTCTCCATTCACTCCACAAGGAAACAGTCCGTACTATGCTGCTGGATCCCAGC
Source organism: Peromyscus aztecus (assembly GCA_902168405.1). Classification (NCBI taxonomy): domain Eukaryota; kingdom Metazoa; phylum Chordata; class Mammalia; order Rodentia; family Cricetidae; genus Peromyscus; species Peromyscus aztecus. The sequence continues at coordinate 6,516 of CABHPQ010158909.1, forward strand.
AGGTGGGAAGCCAGGATGGAGATGAGGAAAACAGCCACGGAGTGTCCAGGGCTGCCCTCCCTCTGTTTCTCTGCTTTTCTTTATCTACCCAAAGCAGATCAGATGTTGCTTCAGAGCCCTGGGAAGCAGAGTGCGTCTTTTGTGCTTTGAAGGTGTGTGTGTGTGTGTGTGTGTGTGTGTGTGTGTGTGTGTGTGTGTGTGTGGTAGGGGGGTGTCAGGGGTGGGGGTGGGGAGAATCTTTGTAAATCCCTGAGCCCAGGTAACAATCTGACTGCGGAAACCAAGGGTTTAGCTCCAGAGTCAACGTGGGTGCTGTGCCAAGAACTGAAGCATAAAAGGCAGCGAGGCAGATTTTACAGGCACCTCCCCTTTCTCATGGAGAAATCACAGCTGAACAAAAAGGGGCCGCTGGGCTCCAAGGCACAGTTGGACTGCACATTATGACTCCCTGGGTCTCCCAGTTTATGTGTCTCCCCAGCTAAGAGAGAGACAGCTTCCAGAGCTTGCTCTTCACCACCTTCTGTGTGGCCCCTGGGATGCTGCAGCCTTAGCTGTTCTTATTTAAAGGGAGGGGACTGAACTGCGCTTGATTTTCTGAAGGTCCCTCCTAGTTGAAGCTACCCCATGATGTCTTTCTTGGTCTGCCTCAGTGACTTCCCTCCTCCAGAGTCTCCGGGGGGACCCTGGGTCTCCTCAGACAGCATTCTTCCCATGGTGGGCAGGTATGGTTTCAGGCAGAGGTCCTGGTTAGGTCTCAAACTCGGAACAAATGGTTAACTGAGGTGTCCATTAGCATATCAAATCGGACCTGGCTGCCAGGTTCTCCCAGCATCCCTCAGTCTCTACCTGTTACAGGGTATGGCTGGCATACCCCGCCCCCTACCCTAAACTTCTCCAACCCAGGGGCTGGGCTGCCCTTCCCTATAGAATCCAGCCATTTTGGTTACTTGGCCTTTTCATTTATTCTTCACTCTCCCGGTCTCTTGGATTGGCTGTCTCCTCCCCGTCCTCCTCACATGGTCCAGCTCAGTCTGGTCATGTCCACTCCGGACTCTCTCAGATGCCCCTGCCTCTGGCTATGCCCTCCCTTTCATCTATAGTAAACTTTCTCCTCCACCATACTAGGAGCAGCCACGTGCTTTCTTTTTCACTCAGTTCTCACTCATCCCTTTGCTCTCAGGGGCTGGAGAAGAAATGTTTTGAGCTTTTCTTGTTCAAGGCCTCTTCATGATGACTCAGCTCTGCCATTATAACAAAAGCAGCTGGGTAAGGTTTAACCGAGTAAGTGTGGATGTATTCCCACAAAACTTTGTCTATGGAAGCTGAATTTAAATACTTTCAATTGTGACTTAAACTTGTTTTTTAGGTTTATTTTATGTGTGTGTGTGTGTTTTGTCTGCATATATGTATGTGTGCGCACCACATGTGTGCCTGTTGCCCATGCAGGTCAGAGGAGGGTATCAGATCCTCTGGAACTGGAGTTACAGATGGTTGGGAGCCACCATGTGGTATTTGGAACTGAACCTGGGTCCTCTGTAAGAAAAAGTGTTCTTCTTAACTGCTGAGCCATCCCTCTAGCACCTTCATTAATTTTTTAAAATTTTATTTTATCTGTATGGGTGTTTTGCCTGCATGTATATACCACATACATGCAGTGCCCACTGAAGCCAGAAGAGGGTATAGACTCCTCTAGAACTGGAGTTACAGACATGTGGTATTGTAAGCAGCCATGTGGGTCTTGGGAATGGAACCAGAGTCCTCTAGAATAGACAGTGCTCTTAACCACTGAGCCTTCTTTTCTTTTTCTTTCTTTCTTTTTTTTCCTTTTCCTTTTCCTTTTCTTTTTTTCTTTTCTTTTTTTTTTTTCTTTATTTCTTTCTTTCTTTCTTTTTTTCTTTCTTTCTTTTTTTCTTTTTTTCTTTCTTTCTTTCTTTTTTTTTTTGGGTTTTTCGAGACAGGGTTTCTCTGTGTAGTTTTGGTGCCTGTCCTGGATCTCGCTCTGTAGACCAGGCTGGCCTCAAACTCTCAGAGATCTGCCTGGCTCTGCCTGCCGAGTGCTGGGATTAAAGGTGTGTGCCACCACCGCCCGGCTCCACTGAGCCTTCTTTCCAGCCCCGAATGCCCAGTCCTTTTAATTTAGACTTTTTGAGGCAGGTCCTACATAGCCTAGGCTGACCCTAATCCTGACTCCACTTCTCTCTCTCTCTCTCTCTCTCTCTCTCTCTCTCTCTCTCTCTCTCTCGACCAGGCTGTCCTCGTACTCAGAGATCTGCCTACCTCTGCCTGCTGGAATTAATGTGCCACCACACCCAGCTCTGCCCCCACTTCTTAAATGCTGGAATTAAAGTGAGTTCCACCACCCCTGCAATGCCATCTGATTTCTAAAGTGCTCTAATGTCAAGAAATTTTACTTAAAAAACAAAAAGACAAGAAATTTTACTTTTGTTTTAATTTTTATTTTTTCCATCCGTCCAAAACCTTAAAAACCACTTCTAGCTACCAGGTTGTATTAAAACAGGAACCTGGCTTTGTGCAGTGGACTGCTGGGCTGGTCTCTCAGCCTTCCTGGAACTAGTTACCTACAAGATTCTAACAACTAGCTAGCTGACAACTAGGTGATGGTGGCACCTGCCTGTCATCCCAGCACCCAGGGAACCCAGCACCAAGGAAGATCAGGAGTTCAAAGTCATCTTCTGCTCCTTCGGGAATTTGAGGCCAGCCTCTGTATCTGAGACTCTCTCACATAAATAAGTAGCAACAACAACAGCAACAAAAACAAAAAAAACAATGTAAAAACATCTTCCAAAGATGCTGATATCCCATTCATATAATGGGAGGGATGAAGCCTGACAGCAGGTGGGTTGGGCACACAATGCTGTTTTGTTGCTGGTTGTTGCTGGTGTACACACAATGCTGTTTTGTTGCGGGTTATTGCTCTGTATATCCTTAGCAGAACATGGCAACTTGGGGGATAGCATGGTGACCTAGGCCCCACATTAATCCTTTTTCTTTTCCTTTTGCTTTTTTTCTGTGTTGTTTTTTCAACATAGGGTCTTGCTGTGCAGTCTAGGCTGGCCCTGACCTGGTGGCAGTCCACCTGCCTCAGCCTTCCTTCTGAGTGCTGGGGTTGCAGACAGGCGCTACCACGCCAGGTTTGCCCCATTTCATGAGTATGTATGATGAAACAGCCACTTGTGCTGGTTCCTAGTATGCACTACCTCCGTCATCTTGGATAAATGAGATAAAAAAATGATGTAGTCCCAGCCGGGCAGCGGTGGCACAGGACTTTAATCCCAGCACTCGGGGGACAGAGTCAGGCAGATCTCTGTGAGTTCGAGGCCAGCCTGGTCTCCAGAGTGAGATCTAGGACAGGCACCAAAACTACACAGAGAAACCCTGTCTCAACCTCAAAAAACCCTCAAAAACACCAAAAAAAAAAAAAAAAAAAAAAGGTGTAGTCCTATTTTATAGGGAAGAAGCTGAGATCAGAACCAAGTGTTTTTATTTGTTAATGCTTTCTCTTTTTAGATTTTTGAAATAGGTTCTTACCCACTGAGCTCTCTCTCCAACACCCCTGTCCATCCCCGCCCCTCAACACACCTTTTGCAGTGCTGGGGAGAGAGCCCAAGACCTCATACATTCTAAGCAAGTTCCCTGACAAGTATTTTGGTATTTCATTCCCAGGTATTATGTTTTTTTCTTCTTTTCCTTTCTTTTCTTTTTCGTCTTTGGTTTTTTGAGAGAGGGTTTCTCTATGTAGCCTTGGCTGTCCTGGAACTCACTCTGTGGCTGGCCTCAAACTCACAGAAATCCGCTTGCCTCTGCCTCCCGAGTGCTGGGATTAAAGGCGTGCGCCACCTCTGTCCGTTACTATATTAACTATGCATAACAATGGTTTCATCTTGACATTTTCATGTGCACATGATGCATTTGGATCGTATCCCCTCATTCCTTTATCTTCATTTCTCCTTCTTCCTTAGATGCTTCCTATCTTCTTCCCAATTGTCCCCCTTCTGTTTTCCTGTCTTATTTATTTATTTATTTATTTATTTATGACCAATAGTTCCACTAGGGTTGTTTACAGGACCCCAAGTAACAGTTTGTTTATAGCTTTAAAAAACACATATTCATGTATTTGTGTTTGTGTATCCGTGCACCAGACTGCATGTCACATGTATGTGGGAGTCAGAGGACGGAGTCAGCTCCCTCTTTCCTCCTTGTGAGTCCCTGGACTTGAACTCAGGTCATCAGGCTTGAAAACAGGTACCTTTGCTCCATTGTGCCAGCATTGGTTTCTCTTTTATTCTTTTTCTAATTTTTAAAATTTTATGTGTATGGGTGCTTACATTTATACCTATGAACCACAGGCTTACCTGGTGCCTGTGGAGGCCAGAAGAAGAAGGCCATCTGACCTTCTGGAGCTACAGTTACAGCCAGTGGTCTACGGCCATGCAGATGATGGGAACTGAACCTAGATCTTCTAGGAAGAGCAATCAGGGCTCTTTACCATGGAGCCAGCTCTCCAGCTCGCCCAGCTCCGGTTTGTTTCAGCTTTTGTTTTGAGATAGGGTCTTAGTATGTAGTCTAGACTTTGAACTCATTGTGTAGGCTAACGTGCTGGTTAATGTTTCATCGCCTTGACGCAAAGGAGAGTCATCTGAGAAGAGGAGACCTCAACTGAGAAAATACCTTCCGTCAGATTAGCCTGTAGTCAAGCCAGCAGGGGCTTTTTCTTGATTAATGTTTGATGTGGGAGGACTAATACACTGTGGTGGTGCCACCTGTGGGCAGGTGGTACTGGGTTGTGTAAAAAACAAACAAACAGAAAAAGCCAGTAGGCAGTGTTCCTCTGTGGGTTCTGCTTCAGTTCCTGCCTCCGGGCTCTCCTCTGGAGTCCCTGCCCTGACTATTCTTTTAGGTAGACTGGAAGCTGTGAGATGAAACAGGACCCTCTCCCCGGAGCCGCGTTTGGTCAGTGTTTTACCACAACAACAGAGAGCAAACCAGGGCACCCAAGATGGCCACCGCCTCCCCAGAACCGAGGTTATAGACATACGCCACTGAGTCCAGCTTTTCCTAGCTGATTTGAAATCAAACCCCAGAATGTGCCTTGGGACACTGTGACACCGACACCTGGCCTCTCACTGGTCCGATCCCCCCGCTCTCATTATTTCGCTCAGCCTCTGCGGTGTCATTTCTGTCTCTCTAATTCCCCAGGGAGCCAGATCCCCTCTCCTCACTTTTGACCCCACTCCTCTCCACAGGTCTTCATATGGATGGTAGCTCCAGACACCTTCCCAGCCAGCTTTTCCGGGCCACGCCTACCTGCCCTCCTAGCCCACACCCCGTTTTGCCGTGTTCCCAGCAGTCACCCCCATCTCTAGAATTGTCCTGCGCACACTATCTCTTCCATTCCCCAGCAGTTCCCCAGGGATGTCCCACATCTGGCACACTTCTGTGTGTAACTGTCATTGTGCTGAACACATATCTGATGTCCCCTGCCTCTGTTCTCTCCATGACAGATCGTAACTTGGCACAGAGTCATCCAATGGGCATTTTGCCCTATCGTGTGTCTCCAGCTGAGCGAGCAGAGCAGCTCCAGGGACACAGAATCAGTCCTGGACTGAGAAACTCTGGGGACAATCACAAACAATAAGGCCACACGTGGCTTACGGGCCCTGAATCTGCTGAAGGACGATCTGGGGGGCAGAGGGTGGCTATGGCAACACCAACAAACAGCCCCATCAAACAGCCCCATGCTTTCTGGGTCCCCCAGTTGGAGCACTTTCTCACCTAGGACTCTGCTGGCCGAAACACCATGCTCCTTGGCACCTCAGCTCCTTTGGAAAAGCAGGGTGCTTGACCAGGCCCAGTGCAACGAAGCGCATA
>CABHPQ010158910.1:0-11082 GCA_902168405.1 Peromyscus aztecus
TCCCTCTGCTCCTCCAAGACCCCCACCTCCACCTCCCCTCTCCTCCAGATCCACTCCTCCTCTTTTTCCCTTCAGAAAAGAGCAGGCCTCCAAAGATATTAACTAAACACAGTATAACAAGTTACAATAAGACTAGGCACAAACCCTCATATCAAGGCTGGATGAGGCAACCCAATAGGAGGATAAGGTTCCTGAGAGCAGGCAAAAGAGTCAGAGACAGCTATTCCCACTATTAGGAGTCCCACAGAACATCAAGCTACACAACTATAACACACATGCAGACGACCTAGTTCAGACCTATACAGGCTCGGTGAATGGAAATTCAGTCTCTGTGAGACTCTATGAGCCTTGCTTAGTTGATTCTATGGGCTGTGTTGTCCTGGTGTCCTCAACTCGTCTGGCTCCTACACTCCTTCTTTCCCCTCTTCTGTGGGGTTCCCTGAGTTCTGCCTAATGTTTGGCTATGGGTCTCTATCTTCAAGTCTTTTGCTTGTACACTATGGTTTCTGATTTTGAGTTTGTGTGTGTGTGTGTGTGTGTGTGTGTGTGTGTGTGTGTGTGTGTATGTTTCTTATGCTCTTTTTCAGTTTCTTTTGTTTGTTAGTTTGTTCATTTTGTTTTATTCTTGTTTGTCTTTTTTATTTGCCTGTTTGCTTTTTTAAGAGAGAAAGAAGGCATAGAGTTTATGTGTGGGGAAGTCAGGGAGGTTTTGGAGGTGATAAAGGAGAAACAATGATCAAAATACACTGTATGAAAATGACTTTATTTTCAATGAAAATATAAAATGTAAAAATACAGAAAGAACTGTGGGGGGGGGGGCTTGTATTTTACTTGACTTGTAAGCTAACAAGGTTCTCTGGCATTGTTTTATAAATGATAGCAGAAGACCTGAGAATCCTGGATCAGACACAGAAGCTCTGAACTACCCATAGCCATGGCAGTAGCCAGAGCATCAACATTTTTAAGCACATGTTCCAAAGCTCCAGCTCTCAGCATGGAAATACAGAGAAATCTAGGTGGTGCCTACACACATTATAACTAGCACTCACAGAGATGAGCTTTAAGACTGGGGAACTCACAGCTCTTAAACTGGATAAAGAGTAAGTATGGTGCATTGTTCCAAGATATGCTAACTGCCTTGGGAAGCTGAAAGCAATCTCAACTATCTATTTTCCCATTATATTCACAATACAAACATCTTTGGAGTAGGGTAGAAAAAAGAACTTCATTTGCAAGATATGCATAGAAAGATTTGTGCAAATTCTCTTTCAACAATTTGTAGAAGAAATGCATGTGTATTGGAGAGCCAGATGTGGTAGCACATGCCTTTAATCCAAGCACTTAGGAGGCAGAGGCAGACAAATCTCTTGAGTTTGAGCCCATCCTGATCTACAGAATGAGTTGCAGGAAAGCCAGGTCTACACAGAAATACCCTGTCTCAAAAAATAATAAATAAATAAATAAAATAGACTTGCAGAAAGACAGCATCAACCTGTCAGTCTCAAATTACTATTTTCCAAATTTATACTACTTATTAGCATGCATTAATTGCACAAAATAATAAGTTTCTTTGTGACCTTTTCTCTGGTACCATCACTCATTCACTGCCCTTTTTTCCTCTGATTATCAACTTCCTGCCCTTTTGTCTTCCTTCCTATTCCTTAATTGTATCTCTTCTATCTTCCAGGTTGTTTTTCCCAACTAGGTATCAGGCATTAGTGAAAACATGAAATACTTGTCTTACTAAGTCTGGCTTTTGTATAACACAGTGTTCTTCAGTTCTATTCTTTATCCCTCTTTTAAGTTAATTTTGCTCTTTTTTATGAATGAATAACTATCTATTGAGTACATAAGCAAGAATTTATTTACTCTTTCATCCTTTGATGGCACCTAGGTCCATTCCTGAATTTCATCATAGCAAGCAGTACCCTGGTGAATGTAGCTATGTAGATGTCTCTACTGGATTGTTCACTTTGATCTCTGTAGATGCATCCCTAGAAGTGAGACAGCTGCATCATGTTGTAGGTCAGTTTCAGTCTATTTAGGAACTCTGTACTGATTTCTATAATGACTGCACTAATTTGTATTTCAATCAATATTATATAAAGATTCCTTTGTCCCAGGTCATTTGTATTTTATTCTTTTTTTTTTCTAAGAACTTCCCATAAGAGTAATCTAGATTATGTTGCAATAATAAACCTTTAAGTCCCAGAGGTCTAATACAAAACACATTATTTTTCACTTGAATTAGAACATACAAGCTCTATTCTGGGCTAGGGAGATGACTCAGTCAGTAAGTACACATTATGCAATAATGAAGACTGTCAAGCATTGCAGCTCTGAGGGGAAAGTTTTCCCAATGCATGTGTTGCAGATCTGAGGGGAAATCCCCAATGGAAGTGTTACAGCTCTGAGGGGAGAGCTTTCCCCTAAGTAAGTGTTACAGCTCTCAAGGGAAAGATGTCCTGGTAGTCGGAGTCAAGGAATACCACAAAGTCACACCTCACAACAAACCTCACACAAGAGATTTATTGGGAAAGATGTAAGAGGGTGGCTGCCTCTGGGGGGGCAAGAAGCAACAGGGAATTGAACAGGAGACAGGCTTATATAGGGTTTCTTGGGGGCAGAGTTTTCCAGGGTAATCTGAGATTAGAGGGATTATATGATGAGATCTTGGCGTAAAGTCAGAGATTGGTGAAATTCAAAAGCCTGATCTTAAGCTCAGGGATTGGTGGGTTTTTGTAGCTTTTTTTTTTTTTTTTACCTGTAAGTGTGCGTGGACCTTTTACCCTACAAAGACCTTAGTTTACGCCTCAGAACACGTGGAAAACAGAAAGACATGGTGTCATTCACTTGTGATCCTAGCACTAGGAAGGCAGAAACAGGTAGGTGCATGAGGTTCATCTAGATAGCCTAGCCTACTTGGTAAGCTCTAGGCCAATGTCAAGCCAGTTTCAAAAAGCACTGTGAACATTTCCTTAAGAATCACACCCAAGGTTGAGCTCTGGCCTCTATGTGCACTCATATACACATTCATACACATGTGCACCCTCCCACCCCATCCCCTAAACATACAGAGTCTTTATTCCATATTGTTACCCAGACTGATAAAGCCATGGTCAATATACCACGTGCAGTACTTCAGGAGTAGCAGAGAGAAATATTCATACATGGGCTAGAAATGGCATGTTCTACCATCCAGTACTGGTTATATGGTCTCACTTAACAGCAGTGGTGCTGGAATAAATAGAATACTTGAGTGAACATTTGTCTCTCTGCTACAATTTACTTGAATATCCTATTGTTTTCCTACTTTCTATGTTAAAGAATCTAGCACACTTCTTAAAGTAGATTACTGGTTCAGCTTTGTATCAGTTCTACAAGAATCTTTTAGATGATTGATCAATTCAGCCCTCTGGAACATGAAATCAGAGCCTTGTGCTTGTGCCTTCATAACATTATGATTGACATTCTTTACGACACTGAAAATATACTTCCCATTGTATAAACTGGGAGATAAAATTGACCCTCAAAATTTAAGTTTTCTCTTATTTTGAACCTTAGATTTGTGCTAGTATTAGGATGCATTTTAGAAATGATGTAATTTTAAAAAATCAAAATGAAAGCCAGTACCTGGGAAGGCCATAGTGCAATGGGCAGAGAGGCACGCTGTTAAACCAACAATGTGTATGAGTTGCTAAGTTTTCCCTGTGAAAGTCTTGTTCACAAGCCTGGAATAAGTGACCTCAGTAAAGGCTTCTGAGAAGACATTCTGAGTTTCCAGGAAATACTTGAACTGATTTGCAAAGGAACAAGAAACCCAGTTAAAAGTTTTAATTAAAAGAGTTAAGGAGATTGGAGTCATTTTACAAATGGAAAGCAACTAGCCCAAGATGCAAGGCAGGAAAGAACATGATGCCGGTTCTAAAGCATAGTATTGTGGTACAGCTTATGATCATAAGGGGAAATTGCAGGCTGTCAAGAGGTCCAGAGTTGGAAATGGGTGAAGAAGTCAAATCCTGAAAGAATTCATCCTGCAATAAAACGCTAAGCAACTATTGAATAGATTCAAGCATGGTTAAGGTTTCAGTGTTATGAAAGTCATACCCACTTCACACTAAAGGATTAGAAGGGAGACTGAGTCAGTAAAACAATGGGGAGACTTACAGCATCTGGGAATACCAGATAAGTCTTGACATACAGGAGACAATGGATATAGGAGTTGTTTAAAAATATATACTATCAGAATTTGACATTAAGCTAATTGGACACTAAAGAAAGGAAAAAGGGAAGACTCACATAATCCCAAGACTTTAGTGCTCCAAAAAGGAAATAGAAATTTGAGTTTGGAAACACGGTTTTGTATTGAAAGACAGCATAGAACATCACAGTTCTATTCTGGTTGTGAGCTCACCTAAATCCCGTGTAGCGTGCAGACCACATGGGAAAGGTAACAAGGATGAGGAGAGACAGTTTAGAGGCATAGTAACCTCCCAACTGAGAAGAACACCTACAAAGGTTTGTGGGTACCAACAGAGTCTGCAGGCTTTTGTCTACCTCTGACTCGAGTACTGTAATCTTTAAAAGAAGAAAAAAAATCACAAAACAATGTAGAAATACCTCAACAATTTTGACCACCATACATACTTAGTCTAAATTCAATATTGAAGAAAATCCCAAATTCAAAGTAAATGACAAGTTGAAGTCACTTGTTAGTCACCATCAAATGTTAAATATGTTTTATATTTGCAAACCTCTCGTCTTCTCTGGTGCACTGCTGGGATAATCATGATAAACCTCCCCAAACTCCCAGGAGGTAGGAAATGAGCGTGGCAGTGCTCTGTGGCATCCTTGTAAATAAGAACAGATGTTCACCCATCCACAAAATCATTTTGCGCCAGACTGCTTTAGGTCATGGGGTGGCTGAACAAAGGAAATCCCAGTTTTCTACCTGTCCCAGCTCAAGGAGATTGGCATGAGATGTAACTGCTGTTGAACCAAGTGGAGTCAGGAAATCTTTCACATAGAACAACACCTTGGGACGTGAGAACCTTGCCAAGGAGCTCAAAGGACCTCTGAGTCATTGATTCACTAACCCCCAGGCAGTCCTTGTGGGACAGAAAATGGCTTTGTGTACATTTAAAAAGATCTGAAGCCTTAAAGTCAGCAAACGAGTGGCCAAGTCCAAATCCTAGCTAAGTCCTCTTTTTACTAAACTGCAATTCTTGGCAGAACCACTTGAGCACCTCGAGAGTCTTGGAGACTCCCTCAGTGGGTTCAGCTGCCTCCTCAGTTTCCTTGGTGCTGAGCCATTAGACTCACGATGTAAATGCTCTCTGGAGATGAGTTGGCCTGGCCTCCACTATCTCCCTGTTCTCACGAGCCTGTCTTGAACCACTGCTGCTGCTTTTACCCCAATGCTGGGCCAAAGCCCCTGCTGCTTTACTGGAAGCAGAAAATGAGTGAGGAAGACTGATAATTCCCCTCGACAAGTTTGCAGGGAAGCTCACTTGTTGCTTTGGCATGACATGTTGAGCTTTCACTTGGCTAAACCAAAGATTGTGCACGCACTGGCTCACCTACTGAGTTTATTATGTGGCTTTCAAAAAAGTATTCTGAAAGCATTTAAGCTCAAGGACTTCATACAGTTTACATTTTTTGATAGAATAGAATATTTTCACAATATCTTTCAGAAAGACAGAAATTGCTTCTTTAAAGATAGGAAGGTGGAAATCACAGCAGACATTATCTGTTTCTACTCAAAGCTGAGTTGTTCTTCTGAGAATCCTTGCCTTCCAGTGGGCTTTTAAATAGCATACCATGCCATATCATCTATTATGTTAATTGTTATCATATATAATTATTATATTATATTAAATATCATATTATATTCATGACATGAAAACAAATTCTGTTTTAATGCAATATACTAATTCTCTTATAGAAAAGGGATCTTAAAGAGGTTGAAATGAAATGATTAAACATAGCTTATGCTCTGCAATCACCAGAAATTTAGCCTTCTACTGATTGGTATATTTAATGGTCAACTAGTCAAGTATGAGGGATGCAACATTTTACAGTGATCACTATGAAATGAAAGCCACAGACACCCCCAAGCCTCTCACATACTCCCTTTCCATTAATATCAGTAGCACATAGAAACTTAAAATGAAATAGCTTAGTTTCTGAAAGGTAGGACAGTCCGCTATTGGTAGAGCTGAAGAAGAAAGAAGAAGAGTATAAAAACATCACACACAGGCATCCAGCAAGTTGCTCTCAAAGCCTTCTTCCCCTTTGTTTTAGAAAGCACAGCCCCAGGAAAGCATTGTGGTAGGAACAGAATTCTCCCAGCAGTATCCAAGAGGAAGATGGAGGCAATGCTAGAAAAGTGCTGATGGGGAAGATCTGGGAGTAGAGGGGACCAGGGGTGCTGAAACCTGCTTACTTGGAAAGAATGACCTAAATCGGTACATACATGAACAGCACTCTCACCTATACAAGGAAAGATGAGATCTAGAGCCAGCTTCCTGTGATAACATGCAGACTGCTTACCCAAAGTAGATCCTCAGAGGCCAGCTGCCCAACTAGCTGGATTTAAGCTTTCAACTAGCTGGATTTAAGCTTTCTATATGCTGGTCACTCCTAGGACATGGGCAACATCAGATTTCCCTGGATGTGTTGTAGACAAAAGAGTCAATTGCATATGGCTGTAAAGGTTGGAAGTAAGAACTTGCTACTGCAGGGGCCACAGAGTACACTAAAGAGAAACTCTGCCCATGGAAGCGTCTTTGACTCTTTCTGGCTGTCTCTGTGTTGGTTAGGGTTTCTATTGCTGTGATAAAACACCACGACCAAAAGCAACTCGGGGACATCTTCCAGTTTGTAGTCCATCTTCCAGGGAAATCTGGGCAGGGCCCTGGAGGAAGACACTGATGCAGACACCATGGAGGATGACTGCTTACTGTCTTGTTCCCCATTGCTTGCTCAATTTGTTTGCTTACACCATCCAGGACCAAAGGTTCAGGGATGGCACCCCTACAATGAGCTGGCCTCTCCCACACCTGTCTTTAATCAGGAAAATGCTCTATAGACTTGCCTACCTGACAATCTTATGGGGGCATTTTCTCATTAGAATGTCCTCTTCCCAGATAACTCTAACTTGTTCAAGTTGATAAACCTTTACCAGGGAGGGTCTTAATGCAGGTTCTATAGGAAGGAGTACTTCCTAATGGTTGCTGTGTTCCTTCTAGAGATGATTTTTGTGCTTTCATGTGTCTCAGCTTCTTAGCTTGCTTTGAGAGAACAAAGTTTAGGTTAGTTCTAATATGGTCCAAGTTGAGTTGCTCCTGTGATTTTTCAATGGACTAGATTTTTTTTTCTGTTTTACTTTTCTTTCTTTTCCCCTCACTTTAATTATCTATTCCCCTCTTTTTCATTCCCTCTACTATCTCTTCTCCCTCCTTCATTCTCTTTCTTTTTTCTTCTCTGCCTTTCTTGTTTTCCTAACAAGCCTATGTATCCTAACAACCCTATATATCCTAGGTGAGTGACAACCACTGAGTTCCAGGCCCTGTCCTCTGGGTTTCTTGTTTGCTTGTTTTTTTTTTTTTTGTTTGTTTGTTTGTTTGAGACAGAATCTCATCATTTAGCTCAGGTTGGCCTTACATTCATATTCCTCCTGTTAGGCTCCTGCTCTCACATCATCAGGGGGCGCCAGCGACTGCATACTGCGGCATGGTCACGCGATCTCTGCCTTAAAAAGCCTAACACGGACCCCCACGCTCTCTCTCTGCACTTCTCTTCCTGTGTTTCCTCTCTCTGTCCCTGCTCTCTTCCCTCTGCCAGGCCTGGCTCCTCCCCCTGTCTCCTTTCCCTCCATTAAAGCTCTAAAATCTAATATTGGGTTCTGCTGTGGCCATGACTCTTCCGCTGACCCACCAGCGCCGCTCATCCTTTCACCTCCTGCTTCTTCTACCTTCCAACTCTTGAAACTTCCTGTTTCATACTGAAACTTCCCTTACAGTTTATCGCTGTTTTGGGCCAACCTCTGGTTTTGGAAATATTCAGCCCATTTTAAGTATTTCACAGCAAACATCACCAGGAAACAATTCATAGTATTGAATGGAAGGAGATAAAGAGTAGTTACAAGCGTGTCTTCTACATTATTAGGAGGCTTGAGGGTCAGGCAGTTCTGAGTATAAGATATAGTCCTTAGTAGACTGAAAGGATAAGCTAGGGAATTTCCCATCTTTCAGAGTGAGATGGGGGTCTGTGAACAGCTGGGAATGGTCAGGTTGCCACACAACTCCTCTGCTTTCCCAGTGGTACTAGGCTTCCTTGGAATCAGATGGCTAGGTTGTCATCCAGAGGGAATTTAAGAGAAAAGCTCTAGAGAAGGACAAAGTATCCTAAGTAGAAATGAGTACCTTGGAGAAACATGGTCTAGACAAGGGCTGTCTGCTCCCAGAAGGTCTGGATGCATCTAACTTTGAAACCAGGATTTTTGTTTTGTTTTGTTTTTTTTCCAAACAGTGTTCCTGAGAAACCGGCTCTTCATGCCACACATGGTCACATTGGAAGCATCAGTGTCTCTCAGAAGGCTGCAGAAGTAAGGGGAAAGTATGTTTAAAAAAAGAAACAAAGCTCCAGGAGGGATGTCTTTGACTGAGGGAAGGACTTCTCAGGTCATATCAATAAATGGTAGAATCGGGAACAAGAAGTGGTTGACCTCAGTGAAAGTATTTTGAAAGATGGTCATACCAACGAGTGGGTGGGAGGGCAAACCAGGACGTAAAGGAGGTTGCCGTGGGTGGAGTAAGGAGCTGGTATCTGCAGGAGAAAGCCCCATTAAGAAGCAGCATAGTCTCCTGAAAATTCTCAGTGCAGAGGGAAAGGGGCCTGAAACAGGAAAAGACAGTTGTGAATGAAATCAGAACTCTCTCAGCTGGAAAGCAGCCACCCACTACATAAGCCTAGGCCACCCGAGCCAGCACAATTATTCTTCTTCCTGGTGCTGTGAACAGAGAAACAGAGGCTGCAGTTACTGGAGACGGCTGTATTTGCACAGAGCAGCACCACAGGCCTGCTTACATCTCAGCTTGTATGGTTTACTTTCCAGCGATATTTTCTGGGCCCTGTTCAAGGAATTTTCCTTGTACAATGTTCAGTTGCTGGAGGAAAATGGACTTGTTTATATATTATTTAACAAAATCATAAAACATGGCTCATGGGGAGGGGCAGTGTGAGACTAAAGACAGTTTAACAAGCAATTCATTTTCTCTACCTCTCCCTTCCCAAAGCGTTTATCAAACAAGCTCTCTCTCTCTGGTGCAGTTTGTGGCAACGGGATTCCTCCAGATTCAAATCCAGACAGGAACACTTGAGACGAGGAGAACTGTAATTAGGAGAGCGGCTTTGAACCACTTGCTGAATGAGTCCATCCCCAAACAAGAGGTCTTCTCATCAAGTATTTCCGTGTCTTAGAGGACAGTAAAAAAAAAAAATAAAAAAACTAAGTGATTTGAGTCACATTCTCATCATCTTACAGAGCGGGCTAATTTGGGATTACGGTTTTCTGGTAAAACTGCATTAAGGGAGAGGTAGGCAGAAGGGGAAGGCCTGGGGACAGGAGATGAATTTTTGAGCTTGCGCCTTTCAACTCAAGTTCCATGACTGGAACGCCTCCCCTCCCCCACTAGACAAACCTTCAGCTGAAATGCCTTATGACTATGTGGTAGGATATTGCAACCAGTGGATGCTAAGGACCACTAGGTGGCATTTGTGATTTATTGCTTTCCAAGCTCAGACTTAAGGGGGGAAAAATAGAAAAAAAAAAGAAAAAAAAAAACCCTCTGCTGATTCTTTGCTTAGACTGAACAAGACATTTAACATTCCAAAGCATTTCATTCAAGAAATGCACAGTGGATTCTCTTTATCATGCTCTGAGGGAATGAGGACAAGTGACAGGCTTGAAAAGTTGGGTTTCAGATCATCTGCATTCTTCCTAAGGTCCTCTCTGACCCCACACCATGCGTGTACATAAGTAATTACTTGTCTACAATTAAGCTGTAAATAATGCAATCACTCCATTCTTGTCCCATCACTCCAGACCCAACCACAACAAATAATGCTAATCACATACTTATTCAAGTGTGTAATTATTCACAGTTCAACTTCTGTCGCTTTCACCCTGTTTGGAAACAGCAGAACACAACCTGTAATTAGCAAATGTGGCCCCAGGCACTTTTGCTTGGGAGCACGCTAGGGATTCAGCACCTAGGCGTGCCTTTGATCTGGAAGCTGGCAAGCCGCCTCACCCTGAGGCCAGAGAGCTATCAGCACTCTGCAAGTCATGGAGATCAATGAACATGTCAAAAGCATCTATCCCAAATCACATATTACTTGCTTCTCTCGCTGTGGTTTCTGCCTTTAGTATATATTTCATAGACTTTCCTTTCTTTTTGAACCTTTTGACTTCAGTTTAAAAGGTTACCCAAAAGGTCTCCAAACCCCTGTGTTTTCAGCTCAGGTTAAAAATGACAGTCCCCAAAGTCCTGCTTGAAGGTACCCGATCCTTCTTAATTCTGCAGTTTCCTTGAAGACTAGCACAATAGGGAGTGACCTTTGCGGCCTCACCTAATCTTCTAGGAGAAAAGAGACTGAAGACTTTTGCTTACCCATGCAAGCTTCTCCCTGAACAATCAGATAAACCACCCGAGATGAGACTCTGGTTGCAAGAGGAGCAGATGTTTGAGGAAATCCATCACGTTAAGCTAGAGAAACAGCACGACAGGACAGCACAGGTCCTTCCCAGAGAGGATCACCAATGGAAGCCCAGCTACTTAAAAACAAAACAGAATGACTGAATAGCCATCTTCTTTCTCCTACACTGCCTGATTGAGAGTTGGTGTAGTGCTTTGCATTCAAATACTCTGAGCCCACAGAAAGCAACAAGGCACGTAATGATGCCACAGGACATACAGATATGACTGTGTTTACTTTTAAAATAAGGTCTATTTATTTTTATTTTATTGTGAGTTTGCTTGAATGTATATATGTGTATCAGGTGCATACCTATTGTCC
>CABHPQ010158911.1:0-44483 GCA_902168405.1 Peromyscus aztecus
CCCTAATTTGTCTCAGCTCTATAGTGGTTCTATTTTGTCACAAGCTTGAGTATAACCCCCACCCCGGAAGAATTCCATAAGTTCTCAAATTAAACCTGCCTTTCCAGCTTCAGATTCCTTTAAGGAAACTAAACCTGATAGCAATTGGGAGGATTAAGAAACAGAAATTGCCCAACCTGGAAGGGGAAAGGGAAACCTCTGGCCTATGGGAGAAAAACCCCTAGGCATAACTAGACCTCTGTCTTTTATCTTCTTTCTGTTCTCACTGTAACTACTGCCACCACCACTAAAATTATCCCTCACATCTCTTCCCTATCAAACACTCAAATGATACTTTTTCACTCATTTCTTATAGCAAATAGTTTGTCCTTAAGTCCATTGCCATGTACTGTAAATCCAGGCAGGTCTTTCCTCGCTTATAAAGAGAGTGTCTAGCCTAAAGACAAAAGCACACTAAGTCTGTTTAAACAAAGTTTTATGTGTCACAGGAGCCTTCAGAAATGAGGGCCCCGAAGCCCAGGGAAATGTCTTTTTGTAGTAGACGTCAATGAAGAATGCCCA
Organism: Peromyscus aztecus; assembly: GCA_902168405.1. NCBI lineage: Eukaryota > Metazoa > Chordata > Mammalia > Rodentia > Cricetidae > Peromyscus > Peromyscus aztecus. Next base: position 562 of record CABHPQ010158911.1, read on the forward strand.
GTTGTGTAGTAAGATGGGGAGGCCATAGGATCTGACCTAACGGCGTGAGCTACACAGATTCTCATGGCTTCTCTGTGTAGCATTCCTTCCTCCAGGGTAAGGGGCGTGGTTTCTCTGGATGGACGTCCTCAGGGAGAGTTGGGAAGTGGGAACACAGAGCTTTCTAGGTTCCAGGATTTGCTATGGGAGACAGAGATCCCAGTTTCTTTGTGAGGTCTTGAGAGGTAGGAATTCTGGTTTCTATGAAGGGTTGGGTACTTGGGTCAGAAAACAGCAGTGGGAACCAGGAGGGTGGGAAGACAGGAGGTACCTGGCTTCCATGGCCAGTTTCTTCCAGTTCAAACTACCGAACATGCCAAACCGAGCCCACACTTTGAGACTTCACTTCTTAAGCTCCACACTACTTTAATCAAGAACATATCATATTTCACACCTTTTGAAATCTGAGTGGTTTGTCATGGTTTTAATAACCTTTTGTGGCCTAATAACTTAGGCTAATCTGGCTATTCCTCATTCTGAAATCTCAGAGGTCAGCCATGCCAAATCCATATCCAAGACTTCAAGCAACTTGTCTTTATAGAATTGGTAATTTCCAAAATTTTCTATATCTTTTTAACATGCTCTGTCAAGCAGGCTTCCTCATCTAGAACTTTCCATGGTTCTCTCCAGAACTCTCAGGTTAATTATCACCAACAAACTGTATATCCAGTCTCTCCTATGAGCATCCTGGCTATCATTTTCATATTTTACTATTTTTTAATCTGTGTATGCATGTGTGTGTGTATGATATGTGCATATGCATGCATGATGTTTGGGTGCATGTATATGTATAATGTGTGTGTGCATGTGTGTATATGATATGTATGTATGTGCATGTATGTGTACAAGTATATGCATGTATATGTATGATGTGTATGCGCATGTGTGTGTGCACCTGTGTGTGGGGGTATGTATATGCCACGGTGTGCATGTAGAGGTCAGAACACCATCTCAGGTGCTGGTCCTCACCTTCTACCTTGTTTGAGACAGAGTCACTGTTTCACTGATATATACATTAGGCTACCTGGTCCATGAGTTTCTAGAAATTCTCTTACCTTTGCCTCCTATCCGGGTATAGGAATGCTTGGATTACAGATGTGTCCTCACATATTGTCTTATATGGGCTCTGGGGATCCAAACAGGGATCCTCACCCTTGTGAGTCAGCATGCTGAACCATCGCCCCAGCCCCCCAGCTCTGTTCTTCCTGACTGAAAACCACTGAGATAAGCACTTTTTCTGTGAGTCATCCTCACCCAGACCCTGTGGACCTGCTCTATGGTGAAGTTCCTCTTCCTCATCATCCTTAACGTCTCGCCTTCCTCCCTTTCACACACCCAGTAGGAACTGATGGGCTCTAACTTCCTGGGTTCGCTGCTCAGCTATATTTCCTTCCCATTGTGTGCCCCTGATCTGTGCTCCACAGTACGGAGATACTGATCTTTTTACTCATTCCATTTCCGTGCTTAAAATCCTTCCACAGCCCCTGTAGCTTTCAAGGATAAAGTCCAAGCTCTTTCATTTGGCACAAGAGACCTTTTGCGACCCCGTTTCTTTATGTAGTTTCAGCTTTATTGTTTTCTGGTGTGAAGCGTGAGGCATATTGGGTGACTTGCGATTCTCTGCAGGTTCCCAGAGCAGTCCCCGCCCTGGCAGTCTTAAAAGCATTGTACCAGCCCTCCCATCCATCACCACACCTCCTGCATGGTGCCCTGTGCTTTTGAGAGCAGGGCTCATGTCCAAAGATGGACACATTTGTTGAATCAGGGACTAAAGAAAAATGTAACCTAAGCTGTCCAGCTGGTAGATCTTGGAGGAAGATGTTTGAGTTTTTTTCTCCTCCTCAGAAGTGGAGTTGGTTTCTGTGGACTAGTTTATTTTCTTTCTTTCTATGGGGTCCAAGAAAGTTACACGGTTTGTGTGGTCAGGTGGTGCTGGTGGTATGAAAGGGTCTGTATCTGTATGCTGTGTGTTTGTGGATGGAAAGGCTATAGGAAACTGGGGGAATAAAAAACCAGGCCGCCCTGCAAAGCCCAGTTCTTAGGAACTGTGAAAATAGAACTGTGGGCTAGCTGTTGAATAAACTCCCCTACACCTGCCTGTCCTGGAATGTCCTCTGGGCCCAGATGAGTGGATCCTAGGGCCCATCACCCTAGTTTCTCTGTGCACTCTCTTGGCAAGCCATCAAATTAACAGGATCTTCTTCTTCCCATCAAAATCTAATCAACCAAATTCACCGTCCACAGAAATAACCCTTGGAGATTTGACGTGGGCTAACCAGTTGCTGAGGATAATGCGCCTCAGAATCAGATGGGCTGAAGAATTAACTAGTGAAGGTGTCTTTGGCGCCCTTTCTTCCCTTCACCTGGAGTAGCCTCTCATTGCTTTGGCAAACACTGATTTGTTCTTTTAAATTTTGCTGAGTTACCCTGGCTGACACCTGCGTTTCTCTGCAGTGTGATACCTCACAACCTGGACTAAACAGGACTATTTTAATGTGCACCAGTCTCCTGCACACTGTTAAGTTCTTTAAGAGTGAGGGTCATCAGTTTTTTGTTTTTACATTTATCCCTAACACTATGCCTAAAACACAGTTGAAGTCAATTAATATTACTTCAAGCTTTAAAACTTAAGGAAAAAAAAATCCAAAACAAGAGAACATTTGTTTGGCTTGGCCAGAGAAATTACTTGCATATACAGCAACTGTATTCTTTTTAAAATTAAAATAACAAAATTTCAAATACACAGAAGCCTAAAGTCCCAAATTTTAATTTCCTGTAATCTTTACAATTGCCCCATATGTGTTTCACTGTTAAGAACTTAAATGCTTGGCTCTGGATGTACAAAATTTGAGGGTCTATCTTAACTATTGATGTCTATCTTGAGCATTTAATGTAACTCTACATCAAATCAATAATCATAACCCGTGAAGCACTCCTAACGAATCAAATGCTCCCTCGAGGCCCAGCATTTTCAAGGACAGGACAAACATTTGAGATTAGAAAAGGAAGTTCAATTTAGTGAATCATTTAGCCTTGAAGGAGCTATTCACTCTGTGTGAGCAAGCAGGTTACACTGAAGCCAGATTTTATTTGCACAGGATTACCACCACACCACCCCCTCACACACCAGTCTAAAACCTGCTTTATAAAGATTGACGAATCTGTTACTACAATCTGCAGGACCGGATTTACCCATTTTGCAAGGTACGGGGTTATTAGCAGCCAGGATAAAACCTTGACTAAATATTGTCAAATGTTTTTCTGAGTGAATGTCATTAATCTCCTTGAATCTCTGGCTTGCTCCCTGGGGGCTGTGTGAGAGGTATTTTGTCACCATCCTTCACCACTATAGCTCTCCTATTATAGGAATAATGTAAAAGGAATGGATATCCTCTTGGAAAACTGAAATCCTAATTTTTCAAGTTTCCTTTAAATTAAACTAGATGTGGTCCAAGGATGTCTCTGTACTTTGTGTTCTTACACAAGAAAACCACCTAATTTGGTAGGTAAACTAACAAAAAGCCTAATTTAGGAACGTGCTTTTGTAACCAAAAGTGTCATGAGCCCCCCATGCCAGAAACATTCCACAATGTCAGAATTCACTGGGTCACAGTAAGTCTCACACTATTGTTGTGTTCACTGTTGACTGTTAGCAACTTCCCAGGTTCTCCTGCTTTCCCTGATTGTCTTGTCTAAGGCAAACATAGATCCTTCAATGCAAATCTTAATTTCCTAATATTAACTCTCGGATCACACATGACACATATATGCGTGTGTGTGTGTGTGTGTGTGTGTGTGTGTACAAGCAGGTTACAGAGTAGCTACAGAGTGTTAGAGAGGCAAGGAGCTTCCAAGCTGGGAAACTGATGGGGTGCTAAGAGAGTTTCTATGTGCATAACAACACTGTAGAAGAGGCAAGAAGAAGCACCCATGGCTGCAGACCAGAGTGTCAGTTAAACCGTGAGAACATGGCGGAACAACGGGTCGGAACAGGCCCAGGTGAAAAAACATGTGATATAAGTAGACCTCATGGTGCCTCTATTTTTCATAAGTAAACTGGGAATTAGATGGGGATGGGGCATGAGAATTAGGTCAGGGGTGAACCGAGGAACAGGCTTTGCAAGCTCCGTAGCACTGTTTTTCTTGTTGACAATGAAGCATATTCCCTAAACCAAACCCAAGTAGTTAATATAATAGTCGTTTTCTGACAAAGGAGCATTCTGTGGGTCATGACCCCTTGGGGGGGTCAAACAACCCTTTTACAGGGGTCACATATCGGATGTCCTACATATAAGATATTTACATTATGATTCAAAATATTAATTCAAAATTATAGTTATGAAGTGGCAACAAAAATAATAATAAAGGTGATTCTAGGCTTCCCACAGCAACAGCTCTGAGTTCTTGTCTCAATGTCAGCTGAGAATATTTCTCAGTCAGTTTGGCACTCTCCATCTCTCCATAAAAGAAGTAGGACATCTTTGATTTCAGAAAACCATTTCTTCTAGTTTACCTCAAAGTTTGGAAACATCTGTTTGCTTGGATGGAAGGAAAATACCATGGAGAGGAAATCCATGCCTTCTTGTGACAGTGTGGGGGAATGTGACTTGTGACAGAGTTTGTGTGGGGATGTAGGTCATTTCCTGGGACCTCCACGGAGCTTCTGAGAGAGGAATCCCGAGGCAACAGCTATTCCGAAAAGGAACTTGGTCCCTAGCTACAGTTCTGCCTTCCATGGCTGGAGCGGGGGTTTCTTCAATCTCCCCATTATTGCCCTGCCTCCATTTTAGTTATTGGTTATTTATCTGGTATAGCTCTCTATACACTTGGTTTTGTTTCAAATAGGTATTTAAAAAATGATGAAATGTTCAAAAAGAATGGAGTATAAGTGTGCTAATCTCCAGCAATCATAAGAATTTATTTTTTATGGGGTCTCAAATCTCTTCTGAAAAGCTCATGACCATGTGATTGCAGGGATGTTTGAAAAAAAACAAAAACAAAAACCAAAAAACAAAAAACCAGCAGTGAAAGGCCAGAGGTCCCAGCAAACTTACAGGTTGAAGAATACACAAGAGAACCAGGTTCTAGAACGGACGCAGCTAATTCTGAAGGGTGTGGAAGTCAGCATGGCCGGAGAACCAGAGAACGATGTGATGGGAGCAGACCGGCTTCTCTGGGCCAAGCTGCACTTCTGGTCCAAGATTCTTCATTTGGTTCCTATAAGCATTTTCGTGTGTAAATTATGGGAAGGAATGCAAAGTGGCAAGTTGGGGAGGGGGGCAAGTGGGGACTTGAGGACCAGGTAGGCTGAAGCTACAGATGACTGGCTGTTAAAACTTGAGTTTGGACGTACTGTGGGAAACTGGGCATAGTTTGTGGTGCTTGTTGTGGTCAAACATAATTTCCTCAGAGCTGCTTTGGGTTTCAAGCAGTGCCAAAATAAAAAAAGGGAGCCAGAGTAAAAATGATTAATAATCCTCTGTGTTATGAAACGTCCTTTTCTTTCCATTGATCTTAGTCAGTCTGAGGATATCCTGTTCACGTCTAAAGCCACCCTGTTTGGGGTGTTTCATTCTTGAAAGTTCTCCTATTCTCTTTCACGCAGACAGCCAGAGAATGGTCTATTCAAATGTATTCCAGTGTTCATTGTGTGCTGGGCATTGTGCAAGTGCTGGGGAGACAAGAATGGATGCAATATGTCCCTACCTGCAAGACGGAGCCCTGTCAGAGCCCCCGGAGCGCTCACAGTCTGTCTGGGGAGGTGAACTTATGAAGTGAATTATGGTAATAGTGGGTGAGAAGGCTAATGCAGGATGACTGTGGTCTTCAGTGAGTCAGTGATGACATCTTCCTGTGCAGATCAGAAAGGTTATGAAGTGGAATCAAAGCTGGAACTTGCATGAAAAGTTCACCAGAGAATAAAGGTGGACATTTCAGTCAGAGGACACAGGGGAGATCTGCTGGTGCCTCAGATCATAGAGCACCTTGCATGCTATTCTGTGGGGTTTAGACTTTATTCTATAAGCCCTAGGAAACCATAAAAATAATTTAAAGCAGGTAATTTATGTAACTGTAGTCACATCTAAAATTCAGAAAGGTCACTCTAGTGAACTTCAAAAGGGAAGGATGGCTGGCATGTTCTAGATCCATTTGTGGGCAATTGCTACTTGTTAATGAAACAGTGTTGAAGCACAGTATGGGTCTCAAGTTTGGTCTTTAATTTCTCTCCACAGTGTTTTTTGTCATTCTCACTAAACAGTTCCCACACTCTAAAAATTTATGCTTCAGTGTTGCATATTTTTTGATAAATGGAATTATTTTACATTACAGTTCTAGTAACTTGATGTTAGAATATACAAATTCTATTGATTTCTACATATTAACCTTGCATTCTTGTGCTAAATTGAAAGGTAAATTCTTCTAACTTTTTAAGGTAGATTTCTGAGAAACTATGTAGAATGGTCACGCTTATGTCGTCCACAAAGAGTTTACCTTTCCTTTCACATTTCTCTCTCTTTCCCTGGCTTTGTCCATTGACTGACTATGAATGGGCTTGCCCGGCGGCCCTTTCCACCTGAGTGCAAGGCAGTTAGCCTTCATCACTGTCCTAGCTGGAGCTGTTGTGCCTTCACAGACGCTGTTTTCAGTTTGAAATGTATGTTCTGCTATTCCTAGAATTCTGGGAGTTATGTTGAAATTTATCCATGACTTCTCTGTGTCGATTAAAATGATTGTAGTGCTTTTTTAAGTTCAGTTAATATAAATTATATTGAATAACTTTTTAGGAATGTTTAATATATTCTCATTTCTGAATGTTTCATTTGTTTTTTTTAATATATCTTCTATTGCTTTAATTCTCAATTTTCTTTTATCTCTTTGTAAGCAGGGACAATAGAACACATTTTAAGTTTTAGGTTTTCTAGTTAAATCTTTATTGTTCTCTCTATATATTTCTATTGACTAATTATTCTGGTCATTTGTCTTCTTTCCCTGTTTGTACATTTAAATCACTTCGTGACTGGTTGCTAGACTCTTGTGTGGCTGAGTGTTGCATGTTTTGATGGTCATTTAAGTTTTAAGTTTTGCTTAAAGAATGCTAAGGCATTTGTAGATGAATTTGATCACCCCAAGTTCTACTCTGAAGCTTGTTTATTTCAGAGTACAGAGTAGCTTTGGTTCTAGAGTTTAATTCATTTCCTCTCCTTAGCCCTGGCCTTGCCACAGTTCATTGCATGCTTTGAATTTCAGCAAAATCTCCCCATTCAGGCTGAAGGGAATTCAAATAGTTCCTGGTGCAGTTTTAGCTCCGGGAATTGTTCATTCTTTTGGCTCCCTGGTAATTACTTTCTTTCTTTCTTTTTTTTTTTTTTTTTTTTTGCTCAGAAGTTGTTATTGTCCATCTTCCTTAGACTTTATCTTGACACTGGACAGATTGCTCCTCAGCCTATCCCTTTAGGTGACCTTTACAGAGAATTCTAGAGTTCTGTGTTCAACAAAGAGCATGGAAATGCTTGGAAATGCTGACAGCTCTGGCCTTCCTAAACTCCACATCTGCTATATGCAGACAAACTGAGGCCTTTTAGGCTGTTCCTCTCTCTATCACTGGGACAAGGGGAAGGGTTCCCTAGTTTCCCATCACTGATTATTAAGACACATGATGGTGATGGTCCATGTTCTCCCATGGCTGCTATAGATAGATTATAGACAGAACATTATCTCTGCACTCAGTATTTCCCAATAGTCTCTCTTTGCCCATAGGTCCTGTAGGATTTGTGTTGTTCTTTCTTGTTAGGTGGTGAGATTGAAAGAATTCAGACCTTGTTCACACGTGAAGGGAGATACCAAAAGGAGAGCAAATTACCTAAAAGGCATGCAGATCTCTGCTTGTAAGATAATTACTCTGTTAAGATCCATGATCATTGTTTTGATAATAAATTCTGTCCTTTTTTTTTCCTCTTTTCTTAACTGGTATTGTAATGATTGTCCTTTTCTCATCAATCTGATATGTTACTATACTAAATGAAACTTTTTAAGTGTGTGTGTGCAATGGCGTACTACTCAGCAGTAAAAAAACAATGATATCATGAAATTTGCAGGCAAATAGATGGAACTAGAAAACATCATCTTGAGTGAGGACAAACATGGTATGTACTCACTTGTAAGTGGATACTAGATGTGAGGGAAGGGATGGCAAGACTGCAACCCACAGCTCCAGAGAGGCTAGCTAACAGGGAAAGACCCTAGGAGGGACACATGGATGACTCTGCGAAGGAGAAGTGGATGAGATCTACATGAGCAGACTGGGTGTGGGGGTGGGGGGGTGGCAGAGGGCAAGGAGTGGGGGATGAGAACATAGGGAAAGGGGAGGGTCAAGCTGGAACAGGGACAGAGTAGGAGGGCAGGGAGGGAGATACCATGAAAGATGAGAACATCATGGGAAAAGGAAGAGGCAGGGTGCTTGGGAGGCTCTCAGGAATCCACAAGGATGACCCCACCTTGGTCTGCTGGGCCTGGACTGGTCTACTCTGGTGACCGGACTAGGGAATAACCTGTCATCATAGAGCCTTTGTCCAGTGACTGATGGAGGCAGATGCAGAGATCCACGGCCAGGCACCAGGCTGAGCTCTGGGAATCCAATTGATGAGAGAGAGGAGGGATTCTGCAGGTGGGGAATGTTGAGATCATGGCGGGAGGACGTGCAGAGATGACCAGCCCCACTAGTAGAAGCCCATGAACTGTGGACTGGTGGCTATGGAGCCCCCATGGGATTGGACTAGGCCCTCTGGATACGGAAGATGGTTGTTTGGCAGTTACCCAGGCAGGGGGATGGGGATCTGTCCCTGGTGCATGGGCAGGCTTCTTGGAATCCAGTGCTTGTAGTGTGATGCCTTGTGCAGCCTTGGTGCAGTGGGAAGGGGCTCGGACCTGCCTAGGCTCAGTGTGCTGGGCTCTGATGAGTCCCCATGGGAGACCTTGATTTGGGGGATGTGGGGATGTGAGGTGGCTTGGGAGAGAGGGCTGGGGGGTGGGAGGAGGGAAGAGGGGGGATCTGTGGGTGGTATGTGGAGTGAGTAGAAAATTTTTTAATAAAGAAAAGTGAAAAAAAGTGTGTGTGTGTGTGTGTGTGTGTGTGTGTGTGTGTGTGTGTGTGTGTATGTGTATTTACAGACACATGCTACCAGGTCTGGATTTATGTGGTTTTGGAGATTCAAATTCAGATCTTCAGGCTTGTTGCACAAGCACTCTACCAACTGAACATCTCCTCAGTCTTTTCCTCACTTTTTAGACAAACATTCTTGCTGTTTTGTTGGTTTTGGGATGGGGTGGGGGCTTAGTGTTTCTGAAGGAGGTAAAGTGTGGAAGAAAGAGTGGAAACCTGCAGCAGTGGGGGAACCTGGGTTTCAGGTGCTGTGGATACAAGAACATTCTCAATGCTTCTTTCTCATGGAAGCATAGTTTAAATGTCTGCCCACAGTCATTTATCATTCATAGTTTTACCTTGGAGAGTATTTACTTAAGAGTCAGGGAGGCCAGCATGAATCCCCTGGAGAATGAGTCCAAAGATAAAGTAGATTCTTCCCATATGACCTGATTTTTTTATTTTATGAGATTGACAGAACTGGTTCTTTCCTTTCTTTTCTTTTCTTTTTTTTCCCCCTAATGCTTTTATTGGCCATTTTTTGTTTGATTGTTTTGTTTCGTTCTTTAAACTTTATTTATGTGCATTGGTGTGAATGCGTCAGATCCCCTGGAACTGGAGTTAAAGACAGTTGTGAGCTGCCATGTGGGAACTGGGAATTGAACTCAGGACCTCTGGAAGAGCAGCCAGTGCTCTTAATCTCTGAGCCATCTCTCCTGCCCTAAACTGGTTCTTTCTTTTACTTATCTCTAAAGATACTAAAGTTATTTCTTATAGGCATTAAAATCAAGCCACTTTAGTAATATAGTTAAGCACTACACTTATAAATATGTCTCCACCACAGAATAGAATTTAAAAAATGTTATTTTATATTAGCCAGTCTTGTTTGTATTACATTATAGTTTCATTTCTATAGTATTTATTATGCTATGTACGCAATTGTTCCTTAAAAATGGATTCCTTTTCCATACGCGATACTCTGTTTTCCCCCTTCCCTCTCTATTTATGTTCTATCCTTTTTGGCTCCGATTTTACTCCCTCCAGGCCCGTCTTCACAACATGAATTACCTATCCTTCATGCTTCGCTTTCTTGTCTTAATGACTATTTGCCAGAAAACAAGGGTCCCAGTAGAGGGCTGGGAGGAGACAAGGTAGACAAGAAGATGGATTTCGCTCTCTTATCATTTCTGCAGGATGGTCATACTCATACCTCTCCATAGATAATAGCTCTCATGACGCACCGTCCTTGGCTTCCATCTCCCAGGTGTCGCTTCACTTTTCCTAGGGAGCTGTGAGGAAGAATCTGTTTGCCCCTGACAGGGAGGGTAACAATCAACAAAAGAAAGGATTCCATCCAGGACCAGTTTTGTGAAGCAATGAGTTTATTACGGGGAGCACAAGTGATTGAGAGGAAGACATTCCACTGGGAAATCCCCTAAGAACTTATGGACAGCCACACCACTGAAGAGTATGGATGACCCACAAAAATCTGCCCAACTGAAGAGTTGAAGTCACAACATAAATGGCTCATGAGAAGCTATACCACTGAAAACTCCTACTAGGTAAGATATAAAAAGATGCACTATTGAGGAGTCCCAAGCCAGCCACCAGTACTGCAGATGTACTATCGGGAGGAGTTCTGAGAGGATCTCATGAAGGCTTGGGGACTCCATGACTCCTGAGACGGTCATGAGTCTCATGAGCCTTCCCACTCAGTCTATGAGGAAATAAATGTTAAGAGGCCTGATAACACGAGTGTCTCGTGTGAGTGATCACAGTTGCTTTCGATGAAAGTGACTGGAGGAAATAAACACAAAAAGGGCAGAAGGGCCATTGTACATTCCACGTCTTTCAGGCTTTGACGTGACTGCTAGAACTTCTACAGGCAGGTGTGGAGAAAGGAAGCTGAGATGAACTACTTCAGATGCACTTTACCGAGTTGCAGCATCATGGTCTGAACTCGGAGAACAGGCCTTTAGGTATGGGAAAGAGCATGAGGAGATAGCTGCCATGGATGGCATGACGTGTGTCCTGAAGGAGGACAGCCTTCAGTTTCCAGAATCTCAGGAGAAATATAACATCATCCCACAGGCAGCATGATGGGGTCCTAAAGGGAGACAGATCTTCAGTTCTGGGGAAACAAGAGGGTGTTTCTTGTTCTTACTATTTTTTGGAGAGAGTAATCCATATTACATGACCTGATTGACCTAATTTATATGCTAGGAAGGCACTGGATTTGATTTAAGGTTGTTTTAGGTCTTCCCTCCCTGCAAGGGGGAAGGAGAAATGTCTGACAGCTGCAAGGCCAGCATGCTTGATTGTCAACCCTCTTTCCAAAGAGGAAGAGACTGGGTTGGGGGGGAGGGGTGACCCGATTCAGAGAAAAGGGAGTGTCAGGTAGAGGATCTGTAATCTAATCATCTAGCTTCTTGCTGTCTACAGTCCCTACACTTTTCTAACTCTTGTTGGCTTCTGTTTGCCTACCCATGCTTATATCCACATGCCTCTAGGTGTCTGTTTCTTCTTTGCTCGACTAACACCTGAGAAAGACAACTTCATGAAGGGAAGATTTAGTCCAGTCCACAGTTTCAGAGCTCTCAGCCCACAGCATACTATACTGTGTTTTGTCTCGTAAGGAAATGCATCATAGCAGGACATTGGATCAGAGCTGTTTAATGAAGCAGAGGGGGAAACCCAGGAAGGGGGTCAGGAAAAGCTATTTCCCCGATAACCCAACTTCCCTCAGCTAGGCACAGTCTCCCAAAACTCCCATCATTTCCCTGAATAGGTTCGTAATCTTTAGTGCATGAGTGTTGGGGGGACATTTTATAGTCAAACCATAACAATCTCCTTGAAAGCCTTCGTTGAAACTTTTTACTGTGGCCTTTTCTTGTTAGGACCCTGGCTGGTGCAAACCTCTTTCCTTTTACTGCCCCAGCCTAGCTCAAATGAGGCCCCCATTCTACGCAAAACCCCTCCATCTGCCTTTAGAGTTATTATCAACTATAAACATCCACGATCTTAACTTTCCAATTTTGTGTATCCTTATTTTCCCGTCTCTTCCTCTGTCCCACCACACTGCTTTCCCCTTCCTCAGACATGCTGACCTCATTCATTCCTTTGGGTTGGGCACTTGCTGTGTTCTCAGGCCTAAGACGGCCTTCCTCTAGGCATGGGTGCATGATTGCCTCCTCCTTATTCATGCTTTGCCTCAATTTTCACTTCATTGTCAGGAATTTCAAGTCAAACTATGGAATTCACTCACCATCCTGAAACTCTGTATCTCATTAACTCTTTTTTACTCTAAGACTGCAGTTGCTGCTACTGGAAGTAGTTTAATGGTTTCTATTTATTTATTGTCTGCCTCTTTCCACTAACATGAGAGCAACTACATTGAAAGCAATTGGTTGCTTAGTTCACTACTGCATATCTAGTATTAAATGGGTGTCTAGAACATTCTATAGTCTCCACAAATGTTTATTATTAGGTAACTACATCATAAAGTTTTAAAAATGCTTAGTCTCTGGATTTTTTTTCCAATGTGAATGAACTCTATTTTGCTATCTGTATAACATCCCCCTAGGGTACTTTAAGGCAGGTATCAAGAAGAGACACACATTTAAAGGTCCCCTTAGAAGATGTCTATCAAAGGAAACACAAAGGGGTCTACAGAAGGCCATGAGAACCAGGTAATCATAATGCAAGTCTAACTTAAAGGATTCAGAGAGCAAAAGTTAGGTGGAAATTCTCTCTACTTCTGAGCTGTATTCCTGGCCCTAATTATTGAATTTTACACTGGAGAGTAAGTTAGTGATTGCCATACTGGGCAGCACAGCTGTGGTGTCTACTTACCAACATGTTGGCCCAGGTGCCGCATTTTGCACTTCCGCTTGGCTGAAGTATACCACAGATAAAGAAAACATATCTTGTTCAGTCACCAAACTCTTTTTCTGAAGTTCCTGACATTTACTTTCTTTGGAGTAGTTGGAAGCCAAACACTTACTTTAATTTTTGGTTAAAATTCATATGTACATTAACCTCAGAGTGTTTAGAGTATCATATCTAAAATACACATTGATGGACATTGAATATTAAGGTAAAATGTAAATGGACTGAACAGAAGTGAATACAGGTGCACATCCTGCAGACACATTTTCTATAGCTCCCATATCTTTGTGATGAATAGAGAAAAGAAAGAGAGTTAAATGACGGAGAAAAAGACAGCTGGAAAAAATAAAATTCTGGGTGTTCCTATGGAGGTTCGAATGAGAACATCCCCTAGAAACTCATGTATTGGAACACTTGGTCCCCAGTTGGTGGTGCTCTTTGGGGAGGTGATATGGCCCTACTAAAGAAAGTACATCACTGGGGGTAGGCTTTGAGAGCCTGGTCCAATTTCCAGGTGGTTTTCTCCACTTCATGCTTGAGGTTGAAGAAGTGATCTCTCAACTTTCTGCTCCCACCCCCTGCTGCCACATCTCCCCCACCATTAGGAACTCTCCATCTGGAACCATAAGCCTCAATAAACTCTTTATGGTGCCTTGGTCATAGAGTTTTATCACAGCAACAGAAAAGTAGATGATTCAGTTACTTAGAACAGTTTTCCGTGTCTTAGAATCACTCCTACTTACTCTCTTAATGTTAAGCCCAATTCATTTATACCAAAAGTTCCTCCTGTTTTTAAAGTTGAGTTAGAAACCATCTTGCTACCTTTTATGTTCTTTTGCAGTTAAACTGTAAATTTTCCTAGGACATATGGATCATGCAAGATCTTGCCAACAAGAGCTATATTAGTAAGGCTCAGGGAAGGAAAAAAAATGAACAAAAATAATGTCTGTAATCCACTTATATCCAATTCTAGACATTTATTCCCAACACATGCCAAAAGAAGCATATTTTTCTTTCACTTTGTTTGTTAGCTATTGATATCTAATCTGACATCTGAGTTGGCTTCCTGCTGTTAAATCTACAATGAGGAGGTCATTTATTTAGATTCCTGGGCATCATCATAAGGCAAGTGTCCTTTTCTCTAAGTACAGTCTCCACCCGAGTTGGGAAGAGTGTATGTTTCCCTGAGATGTGTATGCTGTTCTTTCAAATTGATCAATCATGTTAAGTTGTTCGTGTTCTGGAACACCAGAGACAGACAGAGGCTCAGGGGTGAGAAATCAATTAAAGGAAGAATCAGTGATTGAGAATATGCATGAAAGACAGAATACTAAAATAACATGTCCCCAGGAGTACATAGACTCAGAATGAGATAGAGGAAAATTATTCTTTTGGTTCAGAATGGCCCCAAAATTTTTCTCAAAATTCCAAATTCAACTAACAGTTGTATTTATATGCCTCCTTCTTTTTGGACTTTTTTTTCTGTGCTGGTAATTGAATCCAGGTCCTCCATATACAAGGTAAAGGGTGCTCCTGTTGAGTTACATTGCCAACTCTTCCTGGACTCTTGAAAAATAATCATTTCTTTTCTGTTTTGTCTCAAATTTTTTTAGAAAAATTCACAAGAGCTTTGGATTGCCCCCTACAAAAAAATGTATACAAACTCAAATTTTTGCTTTAGGGACTAAAAAATAGATTAGATTTTTTTGACTCAAACTTCAGGATTCTTTTATAAACTATATCTTTGCTCACATGCTCTCACATGTGCACACACACATGCACGCAACGACTAATTATCGGACTTGAAGTTTTGAAGGCTCTTTTTCTGATTTCTACTTTCTTTAGTTCACTTGAGTCTAAGAAGCCAAAATCATTGTAATCCTGACTTTTGAACTTGGGGAGCTTAAGTGAAATGGCCCATAAACTCATTCTAAGAAAAGATTACTCAGGGCATTTCTGTATTACTGTGGAATTAAATCCTCTTTCTCAACCCCACTTTTATATTATCTTTCTTAGATCAAAAGTTCAACCTGCATTTCATAGATTTTTGGGAAGAATTTCCGTGGTGGAGCCATATCATGAGGTAGCACAATGCTCTGGGAATGAATTTAGGCATTGGAATCACCACAACTGTAGTCCCATCTGAGCTCTTTGACTTATATTCATCTTAAGCTTTCTTCACTAATGAAGACAGTTAGTAGTATCTATATATCATAAGGCTGTGGCAAGAATTAGAGATGATGTGCTTAAGGCTTTTAGTACAATGTTTGGCATACAATAAACAGTCAATAAGTAAAAGTAATGTTGTTATTATTTTTATTCTATTTTGAGCACCTTCCATAGTAGTTAGCATGGAGCAATTGCCTAGGAAGTATTTACTAAATGAATGCCTAAGACTTATCTAGTTGCCTTGCCCCTTCTGTGCCCCAGAGTAGTACACCTTACTATAATAAATGTCACCATAGGATGTACTTCAAAACTTGCCAGAGTCTGCTTCTTATATGGCCAGAAGAATTTGTCCAAAGGAAAGATGCTTTTAGCCATTTAGTAGGATATATATAACATCCATATTTATTCAGACATTTTTCTAGGATAAATCAAAATATTCTCACTCAGTAAACATACTTGCTAAGATACTCATCACAGAGACAACTTCATTTGTTTGTTGCAGACTCTAAAACTTACTGTGACTGTTTAGAGTCATAAGCCAAATAATCAACCAGAGACCTGATTACAACCATTTATTCTTTCTTTTTAACAAATACAGGTAGATGGTGCTGTTTTGAGATTAACTTCCATTATTTCATAAGTTATAGATAATTATCACCAAACCTCTCACTTTCGTAAGTCGCCAGAGCTTTTCAGATTTGGAAACACAGGTTAAACAAGTATTTGCTACATTCCTGTAATGTTCTCGATCACATGCTTTCCCTCATGCCTTCCTGGACAGATAGAATCTGAGGAGGATGTCAGCTTGCCAAATAATTGAGATTCTTTTCAGTAATATAGAACCCAAATCAAAAACATTCTTGGAGAATAGCACATTTACAAGTGTTATTGCTTATACAGATGTGTGCTGGAATGGAATAGAATGTTAGGTATGATAACAACAAATTATAGAAATATGAGGCTGCCTTCAGGCACATGAATATATACATGAGGAAAGATAATATTTGCTTGGAGTTATTACCAAGGATGTGGGATCTTTGAAATAATATTTGGGACAAAGCAGTCTGAGTTAAAGTCAAGGAGGCCAGCCAATAAATATTTCTTGAATGTGAATTTTGTGCCATCCATAGGTCTAGGTATAGAGAACACAGCTGGGAGTGGAATGGTACTCGCCCATGCCTACAGCCAACCAAAGAAAATGGGCAAAACTTTGGTAGTCCATACAGCTCTGAAGAAGTGTAGAATCTTACAGAATGTATAGTAAATAGAGGTTGGAGATAAGAAGAGACTTGCAGGTTTGGGAGGTTAAGGAAGGGCTCTTTGAAGAAATGTATAGCCAAATGTAAGGACAGCTTGGCTAAGAGAAGAGGAAGAAAGTTGCTCTATCACATAAACACTGTGGGCAGAGATCCATACAGAAAGTTGAGATGTTCAATGTATTGACTTTCTAGGGCTGTTGGAACAGTTCCCCAAACTAGATGGATAAAACAATGGCATATATTTTCTTAGGACTCTGGAAGCTTGAATTTCAACATCAAAGTGTTTGAAAAGTTGGTTCCTTCTGAGCCTAAGGAAGAATTTGTTCCATCCCCTCCTTACCCCTTGTAATTTGCTGGCAGTTCTCATTGCTCTTCAGAGCCTTTACTGTAATCTCTGCTGATGTCTTCACACACCATTCTCCCTGGGTGCATCTATGCCCAATTTTCCCTTTATAAGGACAATGGTCCTTTTTGCTTAAGGGATCACCATACTTCAGAGAAACCCCATCTTATCTAATGATACTTTTCCAAATAAGGTCCTCATTCTGGGGAGGTGAGACCTTTAACATATGCCACCTCCCCTTTGCAAGAGGGACATATATAGTTCAACTCAGAATACCCAGTGTGACCAGCTTGGACAGAGCACTGAGGTAACATAGCATAAAGGTAATTAGGATCTAAGCCTGTCACACATTTCTAGATAAACTTAGGAGCTTGGATCTATGGCCATGGTAAACCATTGATAGATTTCAAGCAAAGGCAGGAAAGCAATCAGCTTTGTGCTTGTAATGATTACTTTGACTCAATGTGTGCGATGGATGTATAGGCAGGAGGCAGGTGACTGGGTAGATAAATATTGTATTCCTCCACTTTTCCTTTTTAATATTTCCTTAGTCCTTTCTTTCTGTATTGCCTCTCTCTATCCCAAGGCCATGAAGATCCATTTCCTTTGCCTTTGGGATCTCCAAATCTCTTCCATTAGTAACACATGCTCTGAAAAACCTTATGCGTCTAAGTTCTGTTCACTAAGTTCAGTCACCAACAGACACCAAACTATAAATTTACACTAAGAATTCATCTTAGTCCAAAACTCTTCATCTTTGTGTGGCATCAAGACTTCTTATCAAGATTCAAATTTTCCGGACTTGGTGTCATACCCTGTAATCCCAGCATTCAGAATTAGGAGGAAGGACTGAGGCAGGAGAATTATCTCAGGTTTGAGGCAAGTTGGGCTATATAGTGAGTTACAAGGCAGCCTTGGATAGAGAAAGAGAAAAAGGGAGGGACAGAGGAAGGGAAAACAGGAGAGAGAAAGAGAGATCTTAAGATAATTAAAATTATTTAAAAAAATGACCTTGCTGATAAGAGGGTTTACTAGTGGGCTGGAGAGATGGCTCAGAGGTTAAGAGCTCTGGCTGCTGTTGTGGAATATTATTTTAATTAGGCAAAGATGTATTACATTTGCTTATGCTTCAGAATATTACTTTAACTGTGTAAAAGGTGTGTTATTTTTGTTTATGCTGCATCTGTTTAACAATGTAAGGATGTGCTTTTAATTGTGTAAAGATGTGTTGCATCTGCTTCACCTTGCCTGCCTAAGGCTCCTGATTGGTCTAATAAGAGCTTAATGTCCAATAGCTAGTCAGAAGAGGGATAGTTGAGGCTGGCAGGCAGAGAGAATAAATAGGAGAAATCTAGGTTGGAGAGGAAGAATGAGAGAAGAAGAAGAGAAGAGAGAATGAGGAAGATATCCGGAGCCAGCCAGGCAGCTGTCAGCCAGACATAGGGAAGCAGTGAATGTAAGATCTACAGAAGTAATAAAAAGCTCTGAGATAAAAGGTAGATAAAGAGATATAGTTTGGTTTAAGTTAAAGGAGCTAGCCAGAAATGAGCCTAATCGAGGCCGAACATTCAAAACTAATAATAAGTCTCCTCCATGCCTTGATCTGGGAGCTGGTTCACTGCCTAAAAGAAAAAGCCTGGTACAGGCTGCTGTTCAGAGGACTGGGATTCAAGTTCCACTGCCCATGTGGCAGCTCACAACTGTCTGTAACTCTAGTTCCAGGGGATCCAACACCCTCACACATGTAAGAAAAACACCAATGCACATAAAAATAAAAAGGAATCATCAAAAAACAATTTAAAAAGAAAGAGGGTTAACTAGTAAACAAAAGGGCAGTGTGTGTGTGACTGTAAATGTTGTGTAAAACCAAGTAGGTAAACATCTGCATTTACAAAATGATACGTTTCTCTGAGTTCTCTTTTTGGAAATGACTTGCAGAAGCAAAAGCAACTCTGAGCCAAGTGCAGTGGATTCTCTCAGAGTCCCCGTGGGCTCCCATGTGAGCTGAGGGCTCTAGGTTCCGAACTTGACATCAGTGCAAGCCCTCCCTGCCCCTGTGCTGCTGTTGGGGCAGGAGTTGTCCTTTTAGTGATCTAATCTTCTCAGAGGATTATGCCTGAGGATAATGAAACTCTACTAAATGCCCGTGGGAATTCGAAGATAGCCTTTGAAATGAAGGCAGGCTATTGCCATACTACCTGCTAGTAAAATGGAAGGCTATTGAAAGTGATTAACAGAGCAATTAAAAGATGAGATAAAGAAGCCTTTCAGTCTGAGATATTGAGAAATAGGAGAAAGACGATCATGTAAAATTGATCTTAAGCTTCAACCTGTGTGCTTGTCTGTGATCGTCACTGGCAGGAGAGTGAACAAGGCTTTTCCACCCATTATTTAGAACACCATGCAGAACTGGAATATTCTCTAGAGATTGTTTGCTCAACACTTCCTATTATTTGGTATAATTCTGATGAAGCTATGCCAATCTTATGCTATTAAAATACGTTGTAACTCTTTTTTCCTTCTTTCTTGTAAGAATTTGGAGGTGAGTGAGGCCGAGCTGGTGGGACTTTTGTGTTTAGTGACATCCTTCAGGACCCCAAGCTCATGGGGAGGTTCTGCCACCCTCAACAGGGTTCATATCTTCAGGTCTGTGATGCTTGTCATTTCCAATCCAGTAGAAACAGGAATTGTGCAGGCCACCTGGCTTCATATTTAAGAAAAGAACAATAACAGCAAAAATGTTTCTAGTCCACTGTACTCGCTATGAGGATAAAATTCCATTTCTAGCTGAGTACTCTTATGCCTAGCTAAAACTTGGGGGCTTTATAACTAAGAGAAGCCCTAGGGTACTTCATGGCTTAGGTCATACTCATAGTCTTTGAGAAATGAATCAAGATCCAGAGGACATAAGTGAGTGGCCAAAAATCATACCTTTGCTGAAACAAATGTTTCCTAATATCTGGTAACATAAATTTTATTGAACGCCTGTGGGAATTGTCCGATACTCTGTAACCTCCATACTTCTGCTACTATAAGAAACTATACATACAAAGGTCAAGATTTTACCTTTGAAATGGCAAACATTTGTTACTTGGTTTCTAGAGAGTTCTAATAATCAAATTTGAATTGGTGACCAGATTAGAAAGACATGGGTAGGTTTCTCTTCACTTGCCCTGGAGGGCTTTTCCTCATAAAATATGTTGCTTTCAAAATCAAATCTATCTCATCCCATCTTTGCTTCTTTTATGAACTTTCAAATGAAAAATACAGATTTCTGAGGTGCCTGGCATTCATCATTCTAATTAATCTTTTTGTATATATTGTCCTTCATCTTGAGATTACCACACATGTTTGTTTAGCTATCTATACAAATTGCACACAGGATGGCATATCCTAATTCTGAATATCCTAATTCTGGAAGTAGATTTTTTAATTTTAATAAACATCTTCTCTACCATTTCACTGAGAAAAAAATGGGTCAAGCATACTGAATAGGCAGGTGAGTCATAAGTATGAGATTTTGTGTTAAGTGAGGAAATTATAAGAATAATATTTTACTTTTACATAACATTAAACATAGCTCTCCTTAAGAAGATCTACCTTGTCTGTGTCTTGTTCTTAGAAGTATATGGTTACTGTGGGAGTCCTTGACCAATTGTGAAAAATCTTTCTGCTTCAATGCTTTGGGCTGTTTGGAGCTATGTTACATGACAAGACTTCAGGATTCACTTTCCTTTTGATCAATTCAGGGCAAGATAGCTTCCTGTTTTCAGGACAGTGGCATGTTATTTCTTATGGTAGTTTGAATAAGAATGGCCCTCACAGACTCACATGTTTAAATACTTAAGGCCATATTAGGAGGTGTGGCCTTGTTGGAGTAGGTGTGGCTTCATTGGAGGAAGTGTGTCACTAGGGGGTGGGCTTTGAGGTCTCAGAAGCTCAAGCCAATTCACTTCTTGCTGCCTGTGGATCAAGATGTAGAACTCGGGCTGGAGAGATGGCTCAGAGGTTAAGAGCACCAACTGTTCTTCCAGAGGTCCTGAGTTCAATTCCCAGCAACCACATGGTGGCTCACAACCATCTGTAATGAAATCTGGCACCCTCTTCTGTATACATAATAAATAAATAAATCAAAAACAACAACAACAACAAAGCTACATGAAGAAACCCTGTCTTGAAAAAAAAAAACCATAAAATTATTAAAAAAAAAAAAGATGTTAGAACTCTCAGCTCCTTTTCCAGCACCATGTCTGCCTGCATGCCACCATGCTTTCTGCCATGATGATAATGGACCCAACCTCTGAACTGTAAGCCAGCCTCAACTAAATGTTTTCCTTTATAAATGTTGCCATGGACATGGTGTCTTTTCACAGCAACAAAATCCTAAGTTCTGAAGAGCACATCTCACTTAGCTCCTGGGGAACTGCTATGTTTCTGCTGGTATGTTTTCTTATAGGTAGATCATTTAGTGTGGCTGACTAAACATGAAATTTTTACCAATCCTTCCATAAAATAAGTGTCAAGACAGCGCTCATTTTATTGAAGCACAGGAAAGGTAGTTTTTTGTTGTTGGTTTTGTTTTTGTAATCTTGTACTTTCTTAAATGTATTTTTTGAATCTCAGCTTGTACAAGAATATTGCACAGGTGTTCCCTGAGTTGACGATGGTTCCATTTATGATCTTTTGATCCCACCATGATGTGCAAGAGATTTGCCCTCATTTGTGATCTTTCCCCTGGCTAGGTCATGTGATCAGTGCTCTCTTGTAACCCTGCTATGGTTCTGGTCAACTCTAATCATGAAGATAAGCAGTCACCACAACAGTAGACTGTTGCTAAGTCATAGTAATTCACAGCTCAACTGTACTAAAGGTAATTTCTAGGACTAACAGTTGACTTACAGCAGACATATTGGGAGGTAACTCTATTGTAAATCAAGGAGCATTTGCACAGTGGGGGAGTGAGGGTATTTATAATCAAAATAATGCTCATCCTCAAATCCAAGTATTAGAATATTGGATGCTTTATCTTTTTTTGTTTGTTTGTTTGTTTGTTTTTAAACAAGGTTTCTCTATGCAGC
This sequence comes from Peromyscus aztecus, assembly GCA_902168405.1. NCBI lineage: Eukaryota > Metazoa > Chordata > Mammalia > Rodentia > Cricetidae > Peromyscus > Peromyscus aztecus. Next base: position 22,477 of record CABHPQ010158911.1, read on the forward strand.
CCTGGTTGGCCTAGAACTTGCTTTGTAGACCAAGCTGGTCTCAAATTTAGATTGGCTGCCTTTGTCTCCTGAGTGCTGGGATCAAAGGTATGCACCATCAAGCTGGGCCTGGGCTTGGATGCTTTGTTTTTATTTTGGGTCTCTATAGAAGAGGAGGCAGAAAGATTGTAAGAGCCAGAGGTGGTGACAAAGGAACAGAATTTTCCAGGCACAATGGAACTGACACACATGAGAACTCACAGGGACTCCGACAGCACATCTAGGACCTGTACAGGTTCAAACCGGACAAAATCCAGGCAATGGAAAAGGAAATGGACACAGAGTCTCATCTCCAACCAAGAAGATATTTGTAATCGATAGCTTCTGGGAGAGGAATAGTCAGTTTTCTTTAGTAGATATGTTAACCACACCCTGGGGCAGGGCACATGCTCAGGAGTCATTGGACACAGCAAACTCCATGGTTTAATCTTGGTTCTTCTTCTTCTTTTTTTTTTCTTCATAGAAATGTGTTCTGTTCCTCTTCAGCTACTCACCCTGCACCCTAAGTTTGCTACCCTCTACTCCTCTGTCTGTGCCCTCCTAGATACTGACTACTATAGTCAAATGTAGACATGCCATGGTGGTTTGTTTCTGTTTTGGCAGGAATCACATGAAACCCAGGGACTATGTCAGGGGGTCAGCAAACACTTGTTCTGCTTGCTGCTGTTTCTCAGGACTGGAACCTAAATTCTGCCCATATATTCAGCCATTGGGACTTCAGATTATGTAGCATGCCCTCTTGCCTGCCTGCTTTTATTTTCATTATACACATGTGTATTCCTTATATGCTAAGTGTGTAAATTGCACTTTTGGAAAATACTTCTTTCACGGGATGTGTGAGTTTGGAAACAGCACTACAAATGTTAAGACTTCTGGGTATAAATCATACTTTGTATTCTTGGTTGAATTATGATTGACATATTAGTATGAGGAAATGCCAGTAGTGAAATGTTACTAATAATCCTTGTCACAGGGTGCTTTGCCTAGGACATTTAACAACGTAAAAGAAATTAGAGGAGATCTGAAGTCACCTGGCATATGTTTGGTGTGGAGGGCATGATGCTTGTGAATCTATAATGAGACATATTTTCTACTAGATTTCTCATGCTGGATTTATCTGTGATTGGGAAGTGGTTTTATCATAGCAATAGAAAACTGCCTAAGACACCATGACCAAAAGTAACTTTGGGAGAAAAAGGTTTATTTCAGATTACAACTCCTGATCATAGGCCATCACCAAAAGAAGTCAGGGCAGGAGCAGGAAGCAGGGCAGGAAGGAGCCTGATGTAGAAACTGACCACAAGAGGCTACAGAGGAGTGTTGCTTACTGACTTGCTCTTCACGGCTTGCTCAGCCTGCTTTGTTTTGCATCCCAGGGCCATACCATATCATTAATCAACAAAATGCCCTACAGGCAATCTCATTGACATATTCTCAATTGAGGGTTACTGTTCCCAGATGACCCTAGCCTGTGATATAAAAACTAGCCATCACAGAAACACTTACCATTTTTTTTTCTCTTGCAAAGACTGCCATGTATATACAATGGGGGAGAAGGAAGGGCATCAATTTGGATGTTTTGAAGTGTTTAAGGGGAAAAAAAACCCCAAAACCTCAACATTTTCATTGGCTCTTTGTGTTGCTAAAAATGGATCCCCTATCAACTTGTGGGTTTTGGGTTTGGGAGCAAGCACTTGCTTTGCACAAACATGAAATAGAATCCTCTGCTGGAGCCCTTGATTTGGAATAAAGAAGGGTGCTGTGCAAAGCTATTTAAAAGGCTGGGTTTTCTATGGTCCCAGCAGCATTTTTGAAAGGTCACGATGGGATTAACAGGCTTGTTTTCCCACAGACAGCCAGAATAAAATAAAATTGAGTTTTCTCTGAAGGATGAATGAACATGTCCCGAGAACTTAGAGGAGGACTAAAGAAGAGCTGGTGGTTTTTGGAGTAGGGGTTTGTGCTTCTCTATATTGCAATCACTATATGGTTCCATAAACCTACTTATTTGACAGGTTCTTATTGAACGTATACTTCGTGCCAAGTAATGACATGAAAGAAAATTGTGTCTGACTGGGGTAGCTCATATTATAGTGGAATCATTGACTAAAGTCTTTTGAAGAGAAAAAGACTTGGGCCATCTACAATTTGTAAAGGGGAGAAGATGCCTACTTTCAGAGTGAGGCAGAGCTGGAGTAATTGTACCACATGAGGAGATTTTATATATGACTGGGATAGGAAGAATTGGTAAAGGAGTTGGCAAAGCCATGGCCAGGAGAATGTAAGCCTTATCTGTAGGTTCTCAGAGGGGATCTGGACTTTGTGACATCATACCTAATAGAGACCCAGATGGTGACAATTATGTACTAAAATAAAAGGAAACTTAGGAAACTTAAGGGTCCTGTGTCATGACTGAAGTAAATACATTAGATTATCAAACTATTGACTATATTTCCATGATTGGAAAAGAAAATAATAGCATTAGAAATACTACAGGGAACTGAACTTAGATTACATTGGCATGTTTTGCATATATGAATATCATCATTTTTCACAAATACGTCTGAGGAAGAAAGGATGAGAACCATTGGTGTCTCTTCTTACCCTAAGTGCCTGGGATATAGGCACTGAGAAAGTGACTTTTCAATATAGTTTATTAAAAAGCAGTGCAGACAGCCCATTGCTAAGGGAATTTTCTCACTCGCCAGATGTAAGTAGTTTGATATTCAACTCAAGTGTACTGACCTGGGAAATATTTTTAACATATGGTAGTAGTTACATGATTAATCAAGTGATTGTTCTTTGAAAAATCAAAAAACAATGTGTGTATTATTCAGGGTTATCTAGAATTATAGAACTGATAGAATAAATATCTGTATTGATTTATTAGAGTAGCTTACAGGCTATGGTTCAACTAGTCGAACAATGGTTGTCTCCCACAAAAAGTTCAAGAATCAAGTAGTTGCTCAGTCCATGAAGCTGGATGTCTCAGCTGCTCTTTAGTATCCACCATGATCCCAAGAAAGTAGGCTCTAATACCAGTGAAGGGATAACTCAGTAGTTGGCAGTAATAATTAGGGCAAGCAGGCAAAAAAATTTTCTTTCTTCTGTGTCTTTTACATAGGCTGCCACGAGAAGGTGTGGCCTAGATTTGGGGGGTGGTGTCTCTCAAACCCAAATGATCTGGATTTAAGGTTGATCTTTCTATCTCAAATGGTCCAATTAACTGAAATTCCCTTGCAGATGTGCCCAACTGCTTGGGTTTTAGTTAATTCCAGATACAGTAAAGTTGACAAGAGTAGCCATCACAAAATAATAATTTTGACTGTTAAAAGGTTTTCTTTTCTCACATCATTTATTCTATTTTCTTTCCAGAGTTACTTTTTTTTTACTATTGAAATTATATTCATTTTATTCTAGGTAAATCAATAAGTATTAATTTTCTTTGCTCTCTTATTACATTTATCATGTTAAAATGCACTCTCAAATTCAATTTAAGCTTACATTGAATAGTATGCCATGTATTCATTTGGTTTCTGAAGCACATAGAATAAAAAATTTTAATTCAATCTCATTAATTCATGCTTATGAAGTTATATTTACCTATAACATACAGCATAGTCTTCTGGATAATATCATTGAGATATTGAGCACATAGAAGAAAATAAAAACATTTTAACTTCTAGTCACATATAAAAGTAATTTTCTTTCCTCCCTTAGTTTCAGCTTTGTTTAAATATATCAGAACCCTTTTCTGTCCGATGTCCTATTCCTAAGATGTATCAATTAAACATTCCAATGCCCCCTTTTTAATGCTATATTCTATTCCTAGCATTCAACAGATATTCAAAGTAGTAGCCTTTTCAAAACATCCATATTCTAATCACAGTAGACTGCATGGAAACAGGACATAACAACTGATAAACAGCTCACTTTAAGATAGGAAGACTATCTTGTATGACCTGTGTGATCCTTCCGCCACCACAGGGTTCCATAAAGTGGAAGAAGGAAGAAGAAATGGAGAGCCAGGGGAAAGCAAAATGAAGAATGAAAGACCGCAAGAGATGCCATCGTTTCTGAATTTGAAGATGAGTAAAATGGAGCAAGAGCCAAGGAATGTGAGTGGACCCCCAAAACTAGAAAGCACAAGGGCATAGATTCCGCTGGATACCCTGATTTTAGTTGATGAGACTTGGCATTAGACTTTGGAACTGCCTGTGGTTGATAAGACACTGTCTTCTTTTCAAGACTTTAAGTGTATGATAATCTACAGCAGCAATGACACACTAACAGACTGACACTCATTATGGGATAGTCATTGCTCAAATTATTTCAAAGTCCTTTGGCACTTTGACCTCTTGTTTTCTGGTGACACCACCTTCCACCACAGGCGGCTTGGCTAAATCTGAGTGGACTAAGGTTGGAGTTGTGGGGTCACTGTACTAATGTTCTGTCCACGTGCCCTGGTTGCCCCTGAAATCTCAGCCTGTTGAATGAGTGAGGGTGCGTTTCTCAGCATTAGCTTTCTTCTACTCATAACCTTGAGTTCATAATGGACAACCCGAGCAGGCCCACCTAATTTGTAAACATAGTGTGTTCTGTGGTCTTACTGAAGATGATCAACCAACCAGTGTTACAGTGAAAAATCAGCATTTTTGTTCTTGAGAGAAAGTTTTAGGAGCTAAAGGTTTAAATGAAGTTAAAATTTTACTACCTTACTAAAATACCTTTAAAAACATCCTCAATCCTTTCTCTATTGCCTAATATATATTATTTATATGTTATATAATAAATGCTATGTATTGTCTAATAATTACTAGTATGGATCAGAGACTAAGTTTTTCTTTTACATTTTAATCTTTAAGATTTGCAAACAGTAAAACTGACAGTTTAGTGTTCAAGTCTGTGAATTTTAGCTCACACATATGTGTTCACGTCTTAAAGTTTTATGATTGTGAATAATCACTTTTGAGATACTTGATGCGTAAAGTATGCAATTTAGGTAAAGGTCCTTTTGCCAAGGAGATAGGACTGCTTCAATACCAGTTGATGCATGCCTATCTTTTCTCTAGTGCCTTGTATTTAAACCTTCACCGAGAAGTAATTGATTATATTTGTGTGGATTTATTGTTGCACTCTGTGTTGTGTTCCACTGCTTTACATGTCTACCATTTTCCCAACACCACAATGTCTTGCTGAAGGGTAGCTTTATAATGTCTTAAAAGCCCTGTGTGGTTCCCTTCAATTTATTCTCATCCTTCAAAATTAGCAAAGATGTTCTAAGTGCCTTTCCACATGAACTACAGAGTCTGGTTAGCTAAGTGAATGGTAAATGCTGATGGAGTCTTGATTACAATTGACTCAAATCAGTAGATCCACATAGGGCAATTCATACCTTCACTACCTTGAGTTTTCCAACAAATGAATGAAGCTGGCTTCTCTCTAGTTACAAAATGTTTTCTGCTATCATTCATCAGCATTTGTTAAGATCAGTTTCCAGGTCCTTACATCCAATATTAATTTTTCAAGTTACTATACATGTTATTGCTTAAGAAGCATGCTTTTTTCAGTTGGTCATTGCTGTAAATAGAAATAAGACAGACATTTATGTGCTTGCCAGGTATACTACAATTACTCAACGTCACTTAGTTACTGAAAATTTCTCTTTTTAATGGATTATTTGAGATTTTCTATATAGACAATCATGTTTTCTGCCAAAAGGAAATGTTTCCTCTTTTCCAGTGTACACATTCATAGTTTTTGTAAGTTATTATACTGTCGAGGATTTCCTTTATGGTGTTGCATAAGAGTGAGAACTGCATGCTTGCTTTATTCCTGATATTAGGAGAGAAAACATTCAATCTTGGACAGCTAAATATGCTATTATAGGGATCATGTTGAGAAAGTTTTCTATTCATGACTTCCCGTAAGTTTTATGGTGAATTGATAATTAATTTGGTCAACTCATTTTAAAACTTAGATTGATAGAATTTTGTGATTTTTCTGCTTTATAGACTGTTAAAATGGTGGAATATAATGATTCAGTTTTGTAAATGGAAGCAGCCATGCATGTCTAGGATAAATACCATTTAGTCATGGTGTATTTGAGAGAAAGGGAGGGGGTGGAGAGAGAATGTGTGTGGTGCTGGATTTAATTTGCTAATGTTTTATTGAGCATTTTTGCATCTAAATTCCTGAAGGACAGTGGTTTATATTTTTGTTACTTCTGTTTTCCTTTTCTCTTGGTGAACAACTGAGTTTATTGGGGTTATTTACAGGGATATGGGTATTGGGCTTCTTACAGAAGCAGGAGTGACTCAAAAAGAGTATCTCTGAAAAATGTCCTGGCAGTGTGAGTGATGGTGGTACCCCAAAGCTGCATCACTGGAGTCCCTCTTCTGTGATCTTTATTTGATTTTGATATAAGGGTAAAGTAGGCCTCACAAAATAGGGTGTCTCTAGCATCTAGCTTTTGAAGACATTACATAGACTCTCTGTAATTTTTTTTAAAGATTTATTTATTTATTTTGTATACAGCATGTATGACTACTGGTCAGAAGAGGGCACCAGATCTCATTACAGATGGTTGTGAGCCACCATATGGTTGCTGGGAATTGAACTCAGGACCTTTGGAAGAGCAGTCGGTGCTCTTAACCTTTGAGCCATCTCTCTAGCCCGACTCTCTGTAATTTTAATATTTGGAAGAACTTACCAATAAAGCCACCTGGGGCCAGGATTGTTTTTTTTTTTTTTTTTTTGGTTTTTGGTTTTTGGTTTTTCGAGACAGGGTTTCTCTGTGTAGCTTTGCGCCTTTCCTGGAACTCGCTTTGGAGACCAGGCTGGCCTTGAACTCACAGAGATCCGCCTGCCTCTGCCTCCCGAGTGCTGGGATCAAAGGCGTGCGCCACCACCGCCCGGCCAGGATTGTATTTTTATTAAAATGTTTATAATTAAAATTTTAATTTCCTTAATACCAAGAACCACAGTTTTCTACTTCATTTTAGATTAGTTTAGACCAGTGGTTCTCAACCTTCCTAATGCTGCAACCCCTTAATACAATTCCTTATGCTGTAGTGACCCCAACCATAAAATTATTTTCATTGCTACTTCATAACTGTAATTTTGCTACTGTTACGAATTGTAATGTAAATATCTGATATGCAGGATATCTGATATGTGACCCTGTGAACGAGTCATTTGACTCCCCTGCAAGGGGGTTGGGACCCACAGGTTAAGAACCACTGGTTTAAGCCTGCAACTCACAACTCCAGGGAGGCTACCTAGTAAAGAGGACCCTAAGATAGACACACAGGGATCGCCCAGCAACAGAGAAATGGATGAGAACTACATGAGCAAACTGGGGGTAAGGGGGAATAATGGAGGGCAAGGGTCGGGGGAAAGAGAGCTTAGGGGAGCAGGAGGTCCCAGCTGGATCAAGAACAGAGTGGGAGAACAAGGAAAGAGATACCATGATAAATGAAGACACAATGGGAATAGGAAGAAGCAGAGTGCTAGAGAGGTCCCCAGAAATCCACAAAGATACCTCCACTATAGACTACCTGCAATGGTCGAGAGAGTGCCTGAGCTGACCTACTCTGGTGATCGGATGGCCAAACACCCTAACTGTCATGATAGAACTCTCATCCAGTGACTGATGGAAGCAGATGCAGAGATCCATGGCCAAGCCCCAGGTGGAGCTCCAGGAGTCCAAGTGGTGAGAGAGAGGAGGGATTATAGGAGCAAGAGATATCAAGACCATGATTGAAAAAAGCACAGGGACAAATAGCCAAACTAGTGGAAATATATAAACTGTGAACCAATAGCTGAGGAGCCTCCATGGAACTGGACCAGGCCCTCTGGACAAGTGAGACAGTTGATTAGCTTGAACTGTTTAGGAGGCCCCCCAGGCAGTGGGACCAGGACCTGTCCTTGGTGCATGAGCTGGCTTTTTGGAACCTAGGGCCTATGCTGAGACACTTTGCTCAGCCCTGGTGCAGGGAGGAGGGGACTGGACCTGCCTCAACTGAATGTACCAGGCTGGGCTGAATCCCCAGGGGAGACCTTGCCTTGGAGGAGGTGGGAATGGGGGGTGGATTGAGGGGGGAAGACTGGGGGGGTGAGGAGGGAGGACAGGGAAATCCATGGCTGATATGTAAAATTAAATTAATTATAAAATGAAAATATTTATAAAAAAAGAAAATTAAGAAAAGAACCACTGGTTTAGACAGTTTATAGGTTTAAAGTAATTGGTCCACATATTTCATTTCTGTTGTCAGCATTATATGATATGATGTGGACTCCTTAGTGGAACTCACTACTTTCTGTTCCAATGTCTGCACGATCTATGAAAATGTTCTCTTCTTTGTGTCTGTTCTCAGAATCTTTGCTATGCATTTAGACCTAACCCCTGTGTGTACCATTCAGTGGCCAGTCTAAGGCCTTGGAAATGCTTGACTTTTAGTTTTCAGGGTCTTTGGTATGATTAAGGCCAGATCCATGCATGTACAGTATGGGATAAGCCCGGGAGGTGAGGCCATAAGCTCCTGTTTCTGCATGATTTCATCATTTTTCATTTTTCTGAAATCATCCTCAGTTTCTTTTTCCTCAGACAGCTAGAGTCTTCACTCTTTCACCTGAAACTTTTGTGTCCCCAGATAAGCAGGAGGAATGTGAGGTTCACCCATCCTCTCGTGTGTTGGGAGGTCAAAGCTCTCCCCATGGAGAGGACATATCTCTTTCCTCAGAATTAGGAATTCTGGCAAGTAATCCTTGGGTAGTCTGGGAGCCCATGAATGATGCTCTTCGGGGGAGGTCCCTATTACCCACTCTTTGGTTGCTGTGGTAAAATACCCTGACAAAAGCAATGGGGAGAGAAGGGATTGGGGTTCACAATTCAGAGTACAGGCCAGTCATGACAGGGAAGTCAAGGCAGGGAAGAGGTTGAGGCAGCTGGACCCATTACATCCACAGCCAGGGAGAAGACAGCCTTTGCTTATGCTTAGCTCATTTTCTTTGTTTTATATAGCCCAGGGAATGGCGCTGTCCAAAGTCTTTAAACCTCAATTAACCTTATCAAGACAGTCCTCCACAGGCAGGCTCAGAGGTCCACATTCTAGATCTTATCAAGTAGAAAACTGAGATAAACTATCAAATGATCTTTCTGTTCTCACTGATCACTTAGAGATTTAGGATGGTTGGAGTTAAGGATGGGCCATCAGTGGGGAAATGTGAACTCCACAGTGGTGGTTCAGTGGCATTTTGAAGCCCCCTTCCCACTAAAAGCTTTCTCTCCCCTGAAAAGCTATATGCGTTACAAACATCCACTTGTGGATTGCAGGTTTTATACTACACCCAGTGGGAGATAAATGGTAGAATGTGCTTATTCCATCTTGCTGGAACTAGGCAGAAATGTTATTAGATTGGAGGGTGGTATGCTTTGAACCGAATGACCTTCGCAATTATAAACTTGGCGGAGAACACTGAGTACCCCAGGGGAATGGTGCTGATGGGATTATTTAGGGATCAGAGTTAAACAGCTTCACCCAGGGCCACCCCAACTCCCACACTCACCATCTCCTGTCACTACCAGGCTGTCCTGAGAGTCTTGCATTAATGAATTGTGGTTCTTTTCAATTAAAAAAAAATGATTTTCTGTAAACCTTAGTAAGCACAAAACCGCAAGCTACACGTGGCAGAACTCCACTCTGATAGACCTGTCTTCAGACAGGTTAGCAGTCTGTTGAGGGCTGGCTTCGTCAACATTTGCCAATTGCATCGCTATTTCAGGTAACACCTGCCAGTAAGCCCGAAGACCGCTTTGTCTAAGTTCTGTGGCTTTACTCTAAGTTGCTAAACTTTTTTGCTTTTTTAGATTGTTAGTTCGCCAGTTAGGAGGATGTTGAAACGGTGAGCATTGCCACTGCTCTGACGTGCACAGAAGATGATTACATGTCATTTGCTGGAATCCTTCTTGCATTTATGCTACCAGCAAATCTCCTGTAAGCAGTTTAGCTGCTCACACACTGAAAAGTATGTGGATTAGGGTGGGAAAACTCTGCGTGGGAATGGGTGAACATCAAGGACATTGGCTGACCCTGGAGAATCTGGTTTTCTCCTCCCAATGATCAGCTTAGAGGAAGAAAATGACTCTGAAATAGACTTTAGAGACAATTAACCTAAGTTATGAGTAAGAAAAATAATCAGTAAGTGAGTCATTCCCGGTTTCATGGACAGTGGATGCCAACTGTAGGTCTACTGTATCTATCTCCTACCTTCCTACCCATGGTGTCACGTTTACTGAGCAATTCTGTATTACTTCCTGTAGCTGGCATGGTGTTCAGGGTATTCCAAGCTACCAACTGTAATAGATACACAGGGAATCTACAACCGTTTGGGGTCTGTATTCTGGCTTAGGTTCTATTTCAGGCTGTTGAATTCTTTCATATACTTATACCAAACTTCAGCTTGAAGGTCAGGAGTGACTAAAGGTAGAGGGTGCATCATCTAGCACTTTGGTCACGGAGCAGACCATCACAGGCTTTCTCACTGCTGTGTACTCATTTGTGTGGTCCACAGCAGTAACAAAGACAAACATTCCCTAAGAGTATATGTGGCTAGCTTCAGGTTGATCACTGGATCTGGCTGGCTCTCTGCCCCAGGTGATCCTGTGAAATGAGTCACTGGTAATGGATCCGTGTTATCAAATTTCCTCCAAGTTAAAGAACACGTAACCAGAGGCCAGCTTGTTCTTTTTCTTCTAATTTGTATTTATTACACTTTTTAAATATGGTGTAAGCAATGAAGAACAGTTATCAAATATCCTATTTGCATAGTTGAAGCATCTTTTGTCCAACAAAATCAGCAATGTAGGAGCCAGACACTCTGCCTCGTTAGATAGTCTGGTACATTCTTTTCCTGGTTCACTTCCTTCCAGTCAACCTCAGGTTCTTGTCTTCATCTCTGTTGACATCTAAGGATAAGAGCTGTGAGATGTTTCTAGATTCAGCTCTTGCCCGCCTGTTTCTGCTTTCTCATGACCTGAGCAGTCCTGAGTGCCCAGGTTGTATCCTCCACCTCATTTGCTCCGGGCTTGGCCAAGTTCTCTGCTCACCACTCCCTCTGAGAGTTGACATTTTGTCGTGGGCTCACCCTGTTACACAGAACACGATATCTCCATGTACCTATGTCATTGTTGAATAAGTTCCATGCTTGGCACTGAATTGCAACAGAAAGAGAGAACAGAAAGACTTGTTTTAATATAGTTTTTTTAGAAAAGAGGGGGTGGAGTAAGGGGAATTTTCCTGGTAGTAACTATAGCCAGTGTTTGCTGAGTTCTTCACTTTAATCCTGCTAGGTTATTGTATCAAATGCTTTAACAAGTGAGGACAGCTTACAAGGACAAAGAATCAGGGTGGATCCTAGGAATTTTGTTTACTTCAAAGACCTGGTTCTTCTGAGTTCTTCAGCATTTTATTTCTAGTCTAAATCAGTACATGAGGGGCTGGAGAAATGGTTCAGCGGTTAAAATATTTTGCTGCTCTTTCAAAGAACCCAAGTTCACTTCCTAGCACCCACAATGAAGGACTCAACCACCTGTAACTCCTACTCCCGGGGAATCAGACTCCTTCTGGCCTCTATGAGCACCTTGTGGTAGGTAGACATGCGTGCATACATGTACGAATGTGCACACACACAACACACTCCTTAAAATAAACCTCGACATAAGAGGACTTGGAAACTCTCTTCAAACTATACAGCAACTTTTTCTTTCTGTAGAAACAATGTAATTGATGAACATGGTGAATAAATAGAGCTAATTCAAGGACCAACCATGTGCACTGGCTTCTGTAATCTAGATGAGTTATCATTTGCTTACTTGTATTTGGAGATTTTGTTCATTTTTGGAAGCTCATTATTTGTACCTTAAGATCTTCAAGGTACTCCAGTCTTCTTTAGATGGTACTGTATGATAATCTGCAGGCTGAAAATTTATACTAAACAGCCTGGAGAAGGTCCTGTTAAGGAAGTTCAGTGAGGATTGACTAAAGCCAAGACTTAGATTTAGGCTCCTGGACTTACATGTTTGATACTTGATCTTTTTGTAACAGTGTGCATCAGAAAGAATTCTATGAGGTATTTCTGGATCCATGGCTTTGCTGTGTACTCTTTGAATATAAAAAATATCTGCTGCTACTGGTTTATGACCACAAATATCAAACCAGAGAGGAGGCCAATACCATGAGAGAGTCACTATGCTATGAAAGAAAATAATAGCATGTACACACACACACACACACACACACACACACACACACACTAAAACTAACAACAAAATTAATGAACATTGTTAGCAGCTTTCCTCATGGTGTCTTCTTTAGTTGTAATACACTTGAAGAAATAGACACCATTACTTTCCCATTTTATCCATGAAGAAACTAAAAAAATGTTAACAGCCCAATAGCTCAGATAAAAATTGTTTTCTTTGTGTCAATTTCAGACAGTTTGAATGACTCAGGGAGGTCAAGAGAACAGCACTCTTTAAACGAGCGCTCTTTCACTTACTTTCTGAGAACAGCTCTCAGGATACTGTCCAAGATGTTGACAGGCAGAATCAGTTAGTTATCCGGAATTTGCTTCCATCTAGTGGATAAACTGAGTAATCTACATTTTCTAGCCAGCTGTCTTTAGACCACAGCTGTCTGTGTCTCTGTCTCTCTGTCCCTCCCCCATATGGTTTAGTGTTATCAGTGAATGTAGTTATCAGTGAGGAGAAGTCCTCCTGGAATTTCTGTAGTTATTTAACAACACTTTACAAATAAGATTCAAGAGTGAAGAAACTGAATGATGTCTCCCAGCTCCCATAGCATATAAAACTGGAAATCAAACTCCAGTCTCAACTATCATTCAGTGGTCTTTTCCTCTGATAGTCCACAAATAGGAAAAAAGAGGCCTTTTGTACTCCAGGCCCTGAGCACTCCAAAGCTCAGTGTCTTTCCTGAAGGATTGTGCATCCCCTAGCATAGACAATACTAAGCACATTTTCATTCTGACTGCCAGCTCTTAGACTCATGGAAGGAAAGAGGTTGTATGCAATATGCAATATGTATAAGTTGATGTCTGGATATATTTATGCTTAAATCTGTTTATATGATCATATATGGAATCTTCTACAGTAATCTAGATTAAGTTTCTATTTCTTGGGCGCCTAAAAATAGACCTCTGGTGAAATTTTATTTGTTTGTTTTAAAAACATAGTATCCTTATTAATTATTTGGGAGTTTCACATAATGCACCCTGATCACACTCACTTCCCAGTCCTCCCAGGTCCACCTCCCCCTGGTGACCTCCCAAAAAAAGAAGAAGAAAAGAAAAAAACAAAAACAAAAACCAAGTCCAGTTTGTGTTGCCCACTGTGAAAGAAAAGAGTGTTAGAGGATAAACAGTGGAACATAATATTTGAAGTATACAAGTCCACATAGGGCATACATATAATACACACAATATGTGGATCACACAGTGCATACAAACAATACATACAGTGTGAATGTACATGATACATACACATAATACATGCATTATCAAATACACATAGTGCTGTTGTAATCAAAGTGCTAGAAGAATTTTGCAGCCATATTCAAAGAAGTTTGTTTGAAAACACTTTCTAATGCTACCTTTGAGATTTATTATGCATATTAATAATATTGCAAAATACATAACAATATTGCAAGATATATCCAGTTAACACCATGCTCTGAAGAGCAGTTTTGTAAATATGGACATGTAAGGATAATGACATAAAAGAGTAGATTCTTCTTTTGGTCACACTTTTTACTTTTTTTTCTTTCTTAAAATTGTCTGGAAAAGTAAAATCTAATTATTTGGTGCTCTTCTTTTGAAATACAGCAGGGGGAGCTTGGACAGAGACAAACATAGACTCCTGTTAGGGGAAAATTTTTTTTGGGTGGATGAATTCCACTGTGTGAGAGGTTTTATAGTGTTTTACTAACTTCACCCCCTTTTGTAGTTCTCTGTGTATAGCTCCGTTATTCTCACAAGTGGAAGCCATCACCCAGCATCTTCCCATCTTCACGTCAATCATCTAATATCGTCATCTTCAATTTGTAGAATTTTAAAAACATTAAAATATTTTTAAACATTTTTACAACATGGAAAAAAAGAAACACAACAGCTACAAAACCCTTTTAAAACAAAGCCACACAAAATATAAGAACTTAATAATGGGCTTTAAAAATGGCTGGCCTTTATCCAGCCAATTAATTTCAAAGCAACATTAATTATCTCTATCTCACAGTCTATTTGTGAGGATATACGTGTTTCAGACAATGCTTGGCATATGGTAATGATTTTTTTTTTTTAGCTAGTAAAATAATTGTTTTTATCCAGCTCTAGTTAGTGGTCTTGAAATTAACAGTGTAGGCTTAGCAAAGTGGGACCATGAGTCAGGTACCATCAGTCTCGGCCCATCCTTCATTCTAGTCATTTGGGACTAATTCTCTTCCTTGGGCAATAATGCTTCAGTATCTTGAAAAGAATTTTTTTTTTTTCTGAGTGTGTCAAGTCTGTCTCTGTTCTAGCCTATCTGGAGCCATGCTGCCACAGAGCAACTGATGTTAAAGTAATTCAGGGTAGATGGTAGCCTTTCTCTTCCTCAGAATGTGTTGGAGATGGCTGGTATCCCAAGAGGAAAGGATGGATTGAAGTAGGCTGCTCTTCAGCTGCAGAAGAACAGTGCTAAACTCCTCACTCCTTGCCTACCTATCGCTGGGCAGAGGACATGAGCCCCATTGGTCTGACAGAGACACCTTTGTGGTGACCTCTGCATGGGCAAAGGAATTGCTGGCAGCAGAGTCAGAGAATTTTCATTCGAGAGTTCTTGGCAAGTCATATTATACCATACTATATCTCAGACCATGGGAAAAGACATGGAAAGTGTGTATTCAAACTACATTTTACATAGGAACAAAACAATAACATTTTGTACATGATGTTTTGTTTTTTCTTACATTTCTTTTTAAATGATCCATAAGGCCATAAAAATTGTACATATTGATAGGATAACAGTACAGTGTTTCAAAATATGGATGTACTGTTTCATGTATAAGACAGGGCAAATATATCATTCTCTGCAATCATCTCAATCATTTATCATTTTATTTCTTTGTGTGTATGTGTGTGTGTGTGTGTGTGTGTGTGTGTGTGTGTGTGTGTATGAGTGTGTGCATCTGCTGATGTATGTGCACTATATGTGCATGTGTGCTTGTATGTGGAGGCCAAAGAACAACCTTGGATTCTTCAGGAGCTGTAGCGGGTAGCCATTCCAGCTTTGATCTAGAAGTTCCAACCCCCATTGAGGCTTCGGTAACTATCACGCCTACAAGGCGGGGCCAAGAGAGGACCCTGAAGACCCCAGATCCGGATGTGCCAGCTCTCTTGGTTCCTGGATCCTGGACGCTGGAGGTAGACCAAGCAGAGTTCTCCAGGGAACACCGCCGGACTGTGCTACACCTTTCTCAGACCCTGTTTCCTATCCCTTCACTTGTGAGTTACCCCTCAAAATAAACCTCCCTTTTAACTACATGGAGTGGCCTTAATAATTTCACCAGTAAGGAGCTGTCCACTTTGTTTTACAAAACTGTGTCTCTCACTGGTTTAGAATTCACTGATTAGACTAGGCTGGCGGGCCAAGGAGTCCCACGGAGTCCCAGGGATTCTGCCTCACAAGTGCAGAGACTAAATGCTGTCACCCATGCCTGACTTAGGCTTTACATTGGGTCCCAGGATGGAACTCAGTTCCTCATACTTGTCTAGGAGGCATTTCCCTGACTGAGCTGTATCCCCAACACACTTATGCTTGCTTTATGCTGAAATTTTCAAAGTCTTCTCTCTAGTTTCTTGAAATGTACTATTATTGTGGAATAGCATTTTTTAGACTCAATTGTCTTCTCCAAATTAGAATATGCTTCTCTTTCCTACTGGGTCAAGAATGGAAGGTTAGGCTGGGCGGTGGTGGCGCACGCCTTTAATCCCAGCACTGGGGAGGCAGAGCCAGGCGGATCTCTGTGAGTTCGAGGCCAGCCTGGGCTACCAAGTGAGTCCCAGGAAAGGTGCAAAGCTACACAGAGAAACCTTGTCTCAAAAAAAACCAAAAAAAAAAAAAAAAAAAGAATGGAAGGTTAGTTATACTGTCTATCATACTCTTTAGCTCAGTCACATTATCATCTTTGTCTTGTTTGAGACCTTTTTCTTGCTTAATTTATCCCTATACTCAATGTTCCATCTCTCTCTTCCTAGTTCATGTGATTCTTATGCAAAGCATATATTCTTGTTAAATATAAAATTTTATTTCATATGAATGTATTTTTTAAAAAAAAGTATGTGTATATGATATGTGCAGGTGTTACATGCATGCAGTGTGTAGATGTCTTCCTCCATTGCTTTCTAGCTCATTGCCTTAATACAGGGTCTTTCACCATCCAGGAGCTCAATGCTTTGGCTTGGCTGAGTAGTCAGTGAGCTCATAAGATCCATCTTCCTCTACCCCTCTGTGCAAGGGTTGTTGCAAGAATATGGATGTGAAGGATTTGAACTCAGGTCCTCATGCTCATGAACAAGTGCTCTTACCTACTGAACCATCTTTTCAGTGTCATATTTTAAATTTATGTTGGTAATATTATCTAAAAAGTCTTATGGCTCTTTTTATTATTATTTTGTTAACTCTATGATTTTAAAATCTATCCATCTTACTATATGTCCATCTTCTGGTGTCTTTCAACTATGTATAATACATTGAGTGTATCTTTCACATTATAGTACAATGCTATGGTGGGGCTGGATCTATAGTTTTTGATTGATTGTCTTTGAAAATGTTACTACAGCACCGGGATCTTATCCAACCTCCACCCCACATTAATCTGTACATGCTCACTACAGTCATGAGAATCCCTAATCCAACCACACCCACTGACATTGTGTTCAATTTTAATAAAGACCTATGTCAGTATCAAAATTAACCCATTTCATCACAGAAAAAATTTTATTAACCAGTGTGTAGTGACTTGGAGCAGTTTCTTTTTCCCTTAGTCAAATTATTTTTGACACACACCAATCATTTTTTTAATTACAGTTGATATCCTTACATTTCTTTGAGAGTTTTACATACACATGCATTGTATTTTTGATCACATGCACTCCCTATTTCTCCTTCTAATTCCTCTTAGATCCTTCACAACCCACAAACTGCTTGTCCTCCTTTTTCCTTGGTTTTCATAACCCACCAGGTCCAATTCACACGGCACACACTATTATCATTCACTTTCGGACGCCCAAGGAAGCCTTTGCCATCAGATTCATGCAACAGAGGAAAGAAGACACGGGCAGCATGAAGTAGAGAATTCAAATCTGAACTTGTCTTGCTCAAAGAACTCCAAGGGGGGGTGCTTTGCCTTCTCTCCTTAATGAAGCACAGACACATTGTTGGTGACTCAGAGTTAATCACTAATCTGAGAACCTGAGTAAAGCTGAATTTAAAGGTGATGGACTAAGTTGTTTGAAGGAAGGAATTTCTCAAGATAGGGGAGCTTTTAGTTTGTTTTATGGTGTCTTAGTTATTTTTCTATTGCTGTGAAGAGACACCATAACCAAGGCGACTTAGAAAAGAAGGCATTTAATTGGGGGCTTGCTTATAGTTTCAAGTTAGTTCATGACCATCATGGTGGAGAACATGTTGGCAGGCAGGCATGGTTCTGGAACAAGAGTAGAGAGCTTACATCTTATGAGCAAGTTGGAGGCAGAGTAGGGAAGGAGGAGAGAGTAGAGGAGAGAGAGGGGCAGGGGGAGAGAGAGGCTGGTTGGGTCTTGCATGGACTTTTGAAACTTCAAAGCCCATCCGTAGTGACACACCTCCTCCAACAAGACCACATCTACTAATCCTTCCTAAATAGTTCTAACAAACAACTGGAGACCAAACACTCGAATTTCTGAGACTAGGCGGGCCATTCTCATTCAAACTACCACACATAGTTACTCTTCACTTTTCTCACTCAAGTCTACAGTGAAAAAGAGTGCAGAATGTGGAGCAGAAAGAGATGAAAAATGTGGTTTGGTGAGATGTGTGAGCAAGTTTAAAGTTTTTGACAAGGAGAATGTGGATGACAAAGTATCTGTAATTTTTTTTTTTTGAGACAGCTTTGGAGCCTTTCCTGGAACTTACTCTGTAGCCCAGGCTGGCCTTGAACTCACAGAGATCCGCCTGCCTCTGCCTCCCAAATGCTGGGATTAAAGGCGTGCGCCACCACCGCCCCGCTAGCTTCTCGTTTCTTGCTTTGTGATGTTCACCAGGCAACTCGAAGAGTTGTGTGCAGAGCTGAATGTCATCTCTCTGGGTTGTTCTGATTTTAGGACCCAGGAGTGTACAAATGTGGTACCTAGGTGTGGCATCAGGAGGCCCGGTGAGGATGCAGTGTTTCATGCTGACACAGAGACTCTCCTGAACGCCCAGGGGCATCTTCAACTGTTCACAACTTAGCTGCCTGGAAATTACTTGGCAACTTTTCTGGTGAGCCTCCGAACCGGATGGCACAGATGAATAGTGACTTCTAACTCTCACCCATTAAATCCCAGGCACGGGAGCTCTCCAGCTTCCGATTCGGCCTTTCTCAAGTAACTAGATTAACCTTCTATGCCAGCACTGCTGGGTCAGTGCCTGATCCTTGCTAGGACTTCTAGAGATAGGCTAGCTCAGGGATGTTTGACTCCCAAAGCTGGGTTTCATAGTAGAGCCTCTCAGAACAGCTTCCTGTCACTGTCCATAAGAACAGCGGAAATGAGAGAGCTCCTCAGCACCTATGTTTCTCAGTTTTCATCCCTGGTTAGACATCAATTCTCAGTGCTGAGGCCACAGATTAGCTTGCAGAGTCCCCTGTTCCCCCCAGTTGCCGTCATCTGCTGCCTGCTTCTCCCACCTCTGTTCCCAAAGGTTCTCTTTCTCTTTCCACCCCATCCATTTTCTGTTTTTTAAGTGATGACTGTTCACACCTGAGGCTCCTGTTCCTTTTATTTTTTTTTTAAATTTATTTCTTCCTCAGTCTTCTCTTCAGCTTCTGCACACTCCACACTCCTCACACTGAAGCAGCCTTTCCCTTGCCCCTCTTTCTCTCCCGATTCCCTGGGGTTTTAGTGTGACTCCATCCGCCTACTGCTAACCTCAGGCTTTTCCACTGTCAGGCTCCTCACAGGGTAGCTGCCCCCGCCCCCATCTTTTAGAGCTGTATCCCCTGGAAGTGATAGCCATGGGTGGATGCAGGAGAGGCAGGATAGAGAGGCAGAGAAAATTTGGGGAGCATGAGAAGGAAATGAAGCCCCTCCCTGGAGAGTCCAGTTGAAGCCTCTGGCCCGCAGTAAAGCAGGAATTCCAGCAAAACGAACAATTGCTTAAGGCCTTTCCCACTTCTGGCTGTGAACCTGCAATTGTCTAGGAATCTCTCCAGAATTCCACTACCGGAAGAGGACCACAACTAGGCAGACCTCTTGTGTAATGACAGGGGCTCTTGGTTTTCACCTTATCAGATTATGATTCCACCCAGAGTCTCCAGAGCAACCTCTCTTAGCTCACTTATCAAAAGAGAGAAAGGGGGACGTTTTCCTAGCAGGGCTTGAAGATGTGATCTGAAAGCCACTGAAATGAAATGATATGCTGACAGCTAATGCTGAGACAACTGTAATCCTCCCGTGAGGACTCCATACCCATTCTTGGGTGTGTCTTACTTCCTGCAACTCAGAGAAGCCCACATCCATGCCCCTGGATTTCACTGCTAGAGATTTAACTTCAGGGCTTGCATATTCTAGGGACAGCTTTTATCATCCAGCTTCATCCCTCTCGGGCATGTGCTGCTTTACAGGATTTCAATTCATTTTTCCTACCAACTATAAGAAAGAATCAACTTTTTAATTGGTATCTGGTATCATCATAACAGCATTATAGGTTCCCACATATTTCTTATTTTCTATTCTGTTCCATGTATCTGTTTGTGTATTATTTATGCTACTTATTATTTATATGATTTTGAATTGTGTGTCACAATAATACCTTGTAATGGACATTGCTACATATTGCTTTTTTAGGCTTGCTCTGCTGTAGACTTTGTATTTTTACATAATTTTCAAATAAAATTTGAAGGGCTTAGAAAAAATTCACTTGGAATTTTAGTAGAAATTGCATTGAATTTACAGGTGCATTTGAACAGAATCACTATTTTATATTAAGTTATCCGTTCCAGGAGTAGGAACTATTTCCCCTTCATTATCAGTTTTAAACTTTCCTGAATGCATGATAGACTTTTAGAAGCTATCCCCCAGTTTTCACCCCAGGGTTGACTTTGTGACAAGTCAACTTCCTTCCCTCATAGAGTTTTCAAGTGGAAGACAGCAGACCTAGAAAGGTGATACTCATATTCATATGTGGATCTGAGCATGGAATCTTTGTGTGTTTAATTTGGGGGCCCTGTGGAATCCAGGAAAGTAGAAAGGGGCTGTTGGTGGGGAGGGGAAGAAAAGCCTTACACAGAGGGGCTAGTAGAACACAGGTGATGTGAAGGGGGAAACACAAATAGTGAGGAGGGAAGCTTAACTGGGGAGAGGGATGGAGGGTCAAGTAGAGGAGGGGCTTGGGAAGAGCTTTCTATCACTGAGGATGTTTGAAAAAGTCATATGGAAACCTAGTATTTTAGAAGCTTACTCCACGCAGGGGGTGCTCATCTCAGAAGTCATTGGTTGTTCAATAAAAAGCCTAGTGCTAGGTGTGGAACACTTCACTTCATGTTGTTGGTCAGAGGTGTCATGGAGAAACTTGTGTTCAAAGACTTGCGTTCAAAGAGAAGAGGCTGGGAGACTGGGGAGTCTGGTGGTGAGGGTGTACTTGGGAGGAATTAGGGGCAAGAATGGGGTGGGGTAACTATGACCAAAGTATACATTGTATGAAATTATAAAAGAATTAATAAAAATAAGTTTTCAGTTGTGAGCCTTAGCATTTCATCTCTAAGTCATCGCTCCAGCCCAGCAAAAACAATTTTTTTAAAAAGACAGCTTTACACCATTTGTTTTTCTAAGGCTGAAGTTACCACATCTGTACAGTGATGACAACCTATAAGTTGAACTATTTCTGGATGTAATCAAGTCAATATACTTAAATACTTAGCACTGTGGTTAGCATATAGTTTGTACCAAGTCTATAAGAAATACATTAAACTTGAGAGAAAAACGGAGAGAGATTTTTCAATGCTGGGCTGGGGAAATGGCTCCGAGGTTAAGAGTGGGTATTGCTCTTGCAGAGGATCTGAGCACCCACATCAGAAGGCTCACAGCTGCCTGGAAGAACAGCTGCTGTGCATCCGAAGTCCTCTTCTGGCCTTCTCAGACACCTACACTCATGTGCACAGGCTGCCCTACCCCCAACACATACGGATGTAACTAAATCTAATATATGATTCCAGGTGCAAGGTTCTTATGTTTTTATCATGCCACTTTCCTCTAAATATTTTCAAGTTTGTGGGACTTTATTTTGGTGGAAGCCAGCCATCAGCTCATTTTAACACAAGTCAAAAACCTCAGGCTATAATTTGCATACTTGTTAAATCTATTTTGCTCATTTATTCTCTCTCTCTCTCCTTCCTTCCCTCCCTCCCTCCTCCTCTCTCTCTCTCTTGCTGTAGGATGGTCTGTATGTCAAATTACTCTGATTGGTCAATAAATAAAACACTGATTGGCCAGTGGCTAGGCAGGAAGTATAGGCGGGACTAACAGAGAGGAGAAAACAACAGGAAGGTAGAAGGAGACACTGCCAGCCACCACCAGGACAAGCAGCATGTAAAGATGCCGGTAAGCCACGAGCCATGTGGCAAGGTATAGATTTATGGAAATGGATTAATTTAAGCTATAAGGACAGTTAGCAAGAA